>JAFVLL020000978.1:0-23022 GCA_021397915.2 Tor tambroides | reverse complement strand
CCTTCCCAAGTACTTGTAGAGTCCAAAAATAAAAATACGGAGATACCAGACAGCCTGCCTGTCGTTACCAAAACCAGGAAAGGAAGGAAAGTTAAACGGGATGATGCTGATGCTGCAGTTGTGCCCACTGTTGATGCAAATGCTGTTGACCCACAGTGTACTGATGCCAATGAAGAGCAGGTCCAAGCCCCTGTTGTGAAACCTGGGAGGAGAAAGAAGATGGTTAAAATAGAAAGCCAACCTTCCGAAAAACTTGAACAGAAAACAACTGAAATTGTTTGCGAGGAAAATGCTGTTGCTCCAGAGGATGTCAAGTTGCAGACTTCACTAGGTACTGAGACTGTCTCTGCAACTAGAGCTAGGAGGGGAAGGCCATCAAAGCAGGAACGCTTGAAAACTGAGCCAACCCCTGCTTTGGAAAGCGAAATTACAAGCACTCATGCTGTTGTAGTGGCTGAGAAGCCCCTGACACCTGTAGCAAAGTCAGGGCGAGGAAGGAAAGGTAAAAAAGAAACTGTCAAGGACCAACTCGTGGATGATGATGTCACTGTTTCCAAAGCTGAGGCAGATGTTGACCATAAAGAGGAGCCTCAAACACCTGTGGTCAAGTCTGGCAGAGGAAGAAAGGCCAAACAGCAGAAACCACAAATAGCTGAAGAGGTTGTTGACCAACCTGCTGTAGATACCAGCACACATTTACCTGTGATGGAAGAACACACTGAAACCGTGGTAAAATCTGTGAGGGGGAGTAGGAAGACAAAGCAGTCAAAGGTGACAGTTTCAGTTGAGGCTGAGGAGAACATTGTCAGCCCGGTTGAACAAGCAGAGACCCCTGTTGTGAAATCTGCTCGAAAAAGGGCCGTTATTGCAAAGGAACCAGAAATGGTGGCAGACGTTTCTGTCAAAAGAGGTCGCCGTGCTGCTGCAGACCCTGCACCACCAGTCGCTGTGGTGTCTAGCCGTGCACGTAAAGCAGTTGCCAAGGCAGAGTCTGAGGTTACAGAGGATGTGACTTCATCAGAAGAGCCAGTTAAGCCTGTTAAACATACCAGGAGAACAGCAAAAGAACCTGAATCAAAGAAAGAAGAAAATACCATGACACAAGCAGATTCTGAATTTGTTGCTGTTGAGAAAACAACAGTTGTTGCACTGGAGAAAGTGAAAAGAGGAATCCGTGGCAAAAAACAGAAGGATTCAACTAAGGACATCCCTAAAAGCCCAATCAAAGAATCTGCTACAGCTGAGGAAGCTAATGAAATTAAATCCTCAAAAACGGTTAACTGGAGCCCAGATTTGGTTGTCTGTAAAGATATTGAAACTTCTACAGATGTAAAAGAGCTACACGTGAAGAAATCCAAAAGATTAGGCAAATTACCAGTTGAGACAACCTCCACAGAATCAAATCAATCAGCTGATCTGCCACCCAGAGGCCGCAGAGGGAGGGGAGTGAAAAAAGAAGAATCTCCCATTGAAGACTCTCAAGAAGCAGCTCAGGTAAATGTCAAGCCATCGAGAAGAGGAAAGGCAGTGGCTCCCTCTGTGCCCAAATCAGAGCCCACTGATAGCAAGACATCAACTCCCCTCAAAAGGAAAAGGAATGAGTTGATTGAGGTAACAGATGAGTCAAGAAATAAGGAACCTTTGCCAAAGAGAAGAGGCGGAGTAACCAAAAGTGCTGAAGTTGCAGCAGAGGTCCCCAGCAAAGAGAAAACATCTGAAGCCGAACCAGAAAAGGCTGAGCCTACGCCCAAGAAAACTGGTAATAGAGCTGCAAGAGGACAGAAAAGGACAGCCCAGGAACCAGATCCAGCTCCTGCTAAGGCTCAAGAGTCTGTTTTAGGTAAGCATACTGTAAATGATGTCCTCAGTATATTCCTGAAGGGTTCAAGGACTTTACATTGGGGTTTAGTAAGAAGTGGGTTTTCAATGAACCTGATTGTGCAATTTGGGACTATAAAGTTTGTTGAGGATTGTGGATAAGGTTCTTTTCAGATGTAGCCATATCTTTCAGTGAATTTTTGTCACATCAGTCTTGCTGGTTATAACCTTCCAAATATTGTACCAAATATTTTGCTGCCATGAGCTCACATGGTTTGGTGATGATTAAACCAATAATGCTATTGGGCTTGATAAATGCCTTGGCTGTATACAGTTTAGACCTGTTTTATGTACATGAATGTGTGATGATGATTAGATTTTCTGCTTTGCATTTGTTGTTCATGCTGTGCTGTACTATTCACCTGTTGAGAGTGTAATGGTAACGTTTTATGTTCACACAGGAACCACCACTCGAAAAGGAAGGAGTGTGAAAAAGGTAGAGGAAATAGATGTCCCTACAGAGGCAGCTCCTGTCAGACGCACCAGGAGGAAGTGAAGCACTGATCTTACAGAGTGGTCTTAATTATCTATTCTCTGTAATCTCTAAAGAAAAAAAAAAAAGGTTTTAGTTTTATATGTTTGTAATATTTCATTATGCCATTTTCTATATATTTGTTTTTTTCAGTGTAATTTTAGCTGCTTTTATCTTTGGGAAAACTGTACACTTATCAGATATGTTTGTTCTCTTAAACTCAGAGTAAAGGGGCATTGAGACATGCAGACATTTTTATTTCAAGAAAATGTTTAAAGAATTTCTACTTTTGAACTCTTAACTTGGCTCAGAAACATTTATCTTCTATATTCCCTTTCTTCATGTTTTTATTTTTTTAAAAGAATAAAGTGAGGGGTGCAAAACCAGGCTTAATCGGTCACAATTCTTAATAAGCCCAAGAGTGTGTAATATGCGGTAGTAGGTAGTGTACATGTGACATGCTTGAAAGTTTTCATTAAAAAGATTTTTTTCACCTCATGTTTGATTTGACTTTTTTTTTTTTTTTTTTTTTCTTCCAAGTTTTTATTAAATAAATCTCTATCATTTAAAGACAGGGTTCCTACAGGGTTTGGAAATGTATGGAAAAAAGAAAGCAGAGTATGGGAAAATATTTGTGTTTCCAGACTTTTGACGCTATTTAGTTTTTATATAATAGAAAATTAAGAATTTAATGAAAATAAATTTATCGTACAAGTAGTGAGGTTTCATGGCAGCTTTTTAGTGATTCTTTAGTGATCGCCAAATATGACAATGAATTCAAGGTGCACTTTTTTTATTATGCAAAATGCATGTTATAAGCATTTGGGGTTTCTTCACGCTATATTCTTAGCACTGTATTACATAACCTCAAGGACCTTTGCAAAAATAAAAAATATACAGACTTTTATGTGCGGACAATGAACCATTAAATGTAGCATATAGGACAATGAACACTGAGCCACCTGTTGTACCATCAGACCATTTCGCGGTGTGGTTTCTTGGCCGCCACAGAGTATGCGTTACCTAAGGCCTTGAAATATGGCATACTGCCCCAATGAAAGCCAAATCTTAAACACTTTTTTACAGTACCAGTCTTTTTTATAGACCCTTGAACTTGGCAAATTTTATGCCATCAGCCCATTTCATATTGTGGTTTCTGTGCTGCCACAGAGGATGTGTTAAATTGGACATCAGGCCTTGAGGTACTACCATAAGAAAAGCAACATTTTGAGCAGGTAGATCTCTGTTAATTCATGTGCATCCATGCTCTCGTAAGATGGCAATGATGCACAAAGGAAATAGGTTTTATAAAACTAGAAATTGTAATGTGTAAGCATGCAAAACATTACCATGCACATGTGAATAGTTTCTTGTGTACATGTAAAAGTCGGTATTTTTTATTTTTTTAAATATTTTTTATTTTAGGGACTCTGTGTGTTGTCACTTTGAGAAAATCAAAAAAATAAAATAATATTTACATAATTAAAATAATAATAATAAATAAAATAAAAATATTTACAGATGACTGTACTATATACCAAATATAAAGCTGAAAATAATTTGTTATAATTTATTTATAATAATTTAATTCATTTATGTTAAATAAGGTCTGAAAATCTACCGAGAGGTTTGGAAATTTTAGTCTGGAAAAGTATGGAATTTTGAAATGGAAAATGTGTAGGAACCCTGTAAAGATGTTGAGACCATTTGTTGTATATGTTGTAATGCAATGTCAATGAAGGTGTGCCAGAAAAACAGCCAGTGGGTCAATACAATAGTACTGTATTTGTGACCCTGGACCACAAAACCAGTCTTAAGTCGCTGGGGTATATTTGAAGCAATAGCCAAAAATACATTGTATGGGTCAAAATTATCCATTTTTCTTTCATGCCAAAATCATTAGGATATCAAGTAAGATCATGTTCCAAGAAGATATTTTGTAAATTTCTTACTGTAAATATATCAAAACTTAACTTTTGATTAGTACTATGCATTGATAAGGACTTCATTTGGTAAATTTAAAGGCAATTTTCTCAATATTTGTTTTTTTTTTTGCACCCTCAGATTCCAGATTTTCAAAAAGTTGTATCTCAGCGGCACACCTCTTACATGAAAAACTGTTAGTGGTGTATATCCACTAAATTTACAGCAATTAAATTACCATGGTATATTGTATAAATCATGGTAATGAACACTACAATAACTAATGTACAACAGCATAAATGATCTCAGAAATCATGTTTTACTTTGTGTTCTGTGTACTTGTTATGATGTTGATGTACAAATCTGAACAAGACATGTTAAATATCAATTCTAAGATGGTCCAAACTTTTTTTCTTTTTGTCCTTTTCGGCTCTGGACAGCAAGAGAGCAAACCTATGACATCAAATGTGGTTTACAACAGTCATCTACAAAACACAAAGATGTCAGTGGAGAAGATAATAAAAAATAATAATTTAATAATCTGTACATCCTCTTCATAATCATATTAATACACAATGAACCTGTGATAGTACCATGGTGCTGAATGGTTGCTATTATAAATTAGCCATGGTATTTACATGGCACTCCAAAGTGTTGTGGTATAAAGGTTAAGATGCCCCTTCCACCTTTAATTTTTCTCTCGATCGTGTTACTGATTGTAATATAAACAGATTTATTGATTGTCTATGCTCCTATTAATCCTTACTTAACATCTGAATAATTTTTTAGACTTATTCTGTCTGACCAGTTTTGAGGTTAAATGATCTTTTATAGTCATTGGATAATCAGTAGATACTTTTTGTAATCTGTGCATTTATGTTATGTTGAATAATAATAGGTTTTACATATATTGTGGACACAGTAATTCATGTGTAGTAACGAATGTTTGTCATTTTAAAGCGAAAAGTTAAAGTGAAGCCACTGGGTTAGGTGCAAAATTGACACTAAATCCTCAAAGTATGTTTATTGCGTTCTGAACGTTCAGTCTTGAGGCACAGCGCAGTCTCCGCCTCACCAGCAGGTGGCAGCACGGCGCTAAGCCGGAGGCGGTGACGTAATCAGAGATTTCCGTTAAAAAGCGCTCGCGGAAAATTTTGAAATCTAGTCGAAGTATCGACGGAAGAATATTCTGGTAAATTGTAGCGAAGTACATATATATCCCACTGTTGTATATTTTATAGTTAAGTATGACCTTATACAAGGTATATAGCTTATACATTTGGTATCCTGATATACATTTCTGGAGTATAGCTTTTATAACCCGAGAATCGTCCTCCAGCTGAAGTTTATTTCGGAGGTGTTGATCGGTGCAAAATTCTAATTTATTTCTTTACTAACATAAGTAATTCATTCGTTATTCAGTTAACACAATTTAATGTATTTTTTAACATTTGTCTTTTGTTTTTGTCTGGAGAGTTTTAGATGGTTGTTGGCGTTTATTTCTCTCTCACTCTCTATATGTGTGTGTGTGTTTATTGATTATTTTCCATACGTGTAAACAAGCTACACATTTATATTGCTAACATATCAGGCACGTAGTACAATTACAGTATAGTTTTGCTAAGAAAAATGTCAAGTATTTAATGAATCTGCGTGCTTTTTTCACATTCATGCTATATACGTTAATAGACAATAGTTAAAGCTCTCTTGAATCTTGAATGTTATCAATATAATAAGGTAATAATGTCGTTTCTGTCCAATATGTGAAGGGGGTGTTTATAAAGGTCAAAATGAGTCGGCGACCCAGCGGCAAACATTCTGAGATGCCCATGCGGGTGACAGACCGCAGGATGAGTCTGCTCAACGCCACCCCTCAAAAGTACAACCCATCTATTATATGACTTGAGAGTATTTTTGAGTACACATTGATGTGGTTCTGTTGGCCTAAAATGCTTTCAGCAGGATACATATGTTACTATATATATATATATATATATATATATATATATATATATATATAACACATTGACTTGATTTCATTACAGTAAGGATAATGTGTTTGGTAAGCTGAACATACCTAAACCTCATTCTACCACATCTGAGAGACGAACAAGCTTTTTTGGAAAGTGAGTCTGACCGTGAAAGTTAAACAAATGTTGCATGATCATGACTTTGTGATTTGTCATTGTGCATTGTAATCCTTAATGATGCCATACAGCGTTTTCTTAAACCTTAATTAATCATGTAGTATGTCTTCTCTTCTCTCTACCTCACCACAGAGGCCTCGGGCCAGGTGGCCAGAGGAACAGCATGTTTGGGGCTTATGGGGGCCCAGAGAAGATGAAGGACCCAAGACCCCTACATGACAAAGCTTTTGTCCAACAGTGTATCAAGCAGCTTTGTGAAGTATGATATGTGTACATTAAAATAATATTGCAGGGTTCAGTACAGCACAAAAATAATTTTAATTTGGCTAGGGCTGTGCAATTAATCGAATTTGATTATCATGCGCATCTCGTCAGTAAAGCCAGTTTCTTGATTAGTTTCTCAGATGGAGTGGCAATTACTACACAGAGCTGTAGTTCACTGACAAGCTAGGCAATATCGCGTTCATAATCGAAAGCGATTCATCTGCGATTATTAACCTAGCTTGTCAGTGAACTATGGCTTGGTGTAGTACCGCAATTGCCGCTCCATCTGAAAGCAGGTGATGGTGATTTACTGCTAATCAAGAAACTGGCTTTTCTGACTTATCCACCTTATTCTTCAACGTGGAAGTAAGCCTGTGGGTGAGACTTCCAGTTCGTTAGCCGCTATAGGGAAATAACGAGAATAACAACGTGCAGTAAACGGTAAAACTGTTTGTACTATAAACACTGGAAGACAGTCCCATAAAAATGACAAATGGCTGCTCCCACTCTTACAACAAGGTGGATAAATTCTGTAAATTATTATTTTTTTTTTTTAACTATTGACGAAAAACAACAAAATGAGAGAGATATATATATATATATATATATATATATATATATATATATATATATATATATCTCAAAATTAAACTGTAATAGAATATTAATGCTATTAAAATGTAAAGTTTCACAGGGCTTTCTCAATGTGAGGAAAAATTCCAGCACTACTTGTGATAAGGGGAAATTTATTATAACAGTACCAATGCGTTTCAGCCTAAGAGCCTTCCTCAGGGTATAATACACACACATTCTATACAAACATTTAAAAGGCACATCTCCATATAGGATTGCACATTTACAAATTAGCAACAGCTGACAAGCTTAACTCAAGTCATCACACTAATTAAAAGGAATTAACTATTGGCAGAAAGTAATCACCCAATCAGAGCAAATCCACATCAGATCAACACATCAGAAAACACACACTGTAAAACCACACATTAAACCACCATCATAGAAACTCTTTAAGGGAAAAATCCTCATTCATAACTTTTGGAAACAAACTTTTCAAATAAAAAAATCCAGAAAGCTTCCTGCTTCCTTCTTATGCAATCAATGTTACCACCTCTTGAATTCTGATTAATCTTTTCAATTCCAAGGAAAAAGAAAGATGACATTATGGTTACATTCACAAAAATGTCTTGCAACAGGACTCTTTAGATCCTTTCTGTTTATTGCACTTTTATGTTCTGTGATCCTTTCCTTTAATGAACAGGATGTTTCACCAACATAAATTTTATTACATGGACATTGGATTATATAAATCACATTATTTGTCTTACATGTTATAAAACTCTTAATTAAAATTGGATTTTTATTATCAGGATGATTAAAAAAACGTAACATTTTTAGTAAATTCACAATTACCACATTTAAAATTACCCAATAAAACCTGACCTGTAAGGGTACTTTGTGAAAGTTTTTTAGTGGAACATGTTTTTACAACTCTATTCCTTATGTTACTAGCCCTTTTGTATGTAACTAATGGTTCTTTATTAAATGTCCCATTAAATTTTGGGTCATCTTTCAAAACATACCAATACTTCAATAAAATATATTTAATGTTAGTTGTTTTTGGAGAATATGTAGTGCAAAAAATAAGGTCTGGAGTAGTCTTAGATGTATTTTTAGAATTCACAAGCATATCTCGACTTTTAAGATCTACTTTTTTAACTGCCTTACATAGCCAGTCCTCCTTATACTGACGTTCTTTGAATTTTGACAACATTGTTTCTCTCTTTCTTAAATTCATCATCATCTTCACATATCCTTTTAATTCTTGTTAACTGGCTAATAGGTAAAACTTTTTTCAAGCCCACCAGATGATAGCTCTTTGCGTGAAGAAGTGTATTTCTATCTGTAGGTTTGGTATATAATGAAGATGTTAAGATTGTTCCCATTCTTTTAACGTTTATATCTAAAAACTGAATTTCATCTCTGTTATAATTCATTGTAAATTTTAGCCCCCCAAAAATTACTGTTTAAAAATGATACAAAATTCAAAAGGGTAGTAGCCGAACCTTCCCAAAGTAAAAATATGTCATCAATATAACGTTTCCAAGAGATAATGGATGAAAAAAACGGATTACTATCAGGTTGATATAATATTTCATATATACAGGGCTTCGTAATATTTCATATATACAGGGCTTTCACTATAAATGGATTTTTAAACATGGTAAGCATAAATTGCTCTGGTTATTTTCAGCTCTAAATATATAAGTTTCATCAGTTAGAAAATTCCTTTATTAAGCAGTCAAACTCCTGTAATCATGAGCAGCAAGAAAAATAAAAAATTAATTGGGCCAAACCCCTGGTTACAATGAGTATGTTTTCTTGTTATTTCTAGTTCCTGGTGGAGCAAGGCTTTCCAGGCAGCGTCACAGTGAAGTCTCTCCAGTCTCCATCCACAAAAGAGTTTTTAAAGATATTCGAATTCATCTACACTTTACTGGAACCATCGTTTCAGATGCCCACTGCCAAAGTGGAGGAGGAGATCCCAAGAATGCTCAAAGATCTGGGGTAATGACAATATGGAAAAACAAAGCACAACAATATTAATTCATTAGCACATGCTGTATGAATCAGTTAAAATATAGTAGTCTGATGTCAAACATGCTTTGATTTAACCATCCTGTATTCTGTCTTAATCACTAAGATATGGTTATGGTTTCACTTCAGATACCCGTTTGTGCTCTCAAAAAGCTCCATGTACTCCATTGGTGCTCCTCATACCTGGCCTCAGGCTCTTGGAGCTCTTATCTGGCTCATCGACACAGTCAAGGTGACTCTTCTCCAGACCTTTAACAGGGTTATGTGATCAATAATCTGAATAATAAACTGTTATGATATAAGGGAAACCTTTTAACTAATTATGACCAGTCAGTGTCACTTTCACTATCGCTCATACTTTGGGTTAAGGGTTCATTCAAATCCTTATCACACTGTCTACACGGAGTGGAACCGTTTGAGGCTCTCTACACTGGATGTGTCAAAGTAAATGTTCATAAATGTACACTAATTCAAAAGTTTTGGTTTGAGATTTTTGGTTTTGAAAAGTCATTTATAATATTTATAATACTAATAGTTGTAATACTACTACTACTACTACTAATAATAGTCACTTATTAAAAATATTAAGTGTTATATTATAAGTAGTGCTGTCAAACGATTAATCGCGATTAATCCCATCCAAAATAAGTTTTTGTTTACATAATATATGTATGTGTACTTTGTATATTTATTATGTATATATAAATACACACACATACAGTAAATATTTTGAAATTATTTACATGTATATATTTATATTCTTATATTTTATATTATATATAAATATATTTAACATATAAACATAACATTTTTCATAAATATATACATGCATGTGTTTGTATTTATATATACATAATATATGTGTGTATACTGTGTATATTTATTATGTAAACAAAAACTTTTATTTTGGATGCGATTAATCGTTTGACACCACTAATTATAAGTAATGATTGCTTGAAGAATAGAAAGTTAAAATGAGCAGCATTTTTTTTTTTAAATGCAAATATTTTGATACATTAATGTCTTTACTGTCACTTTTATTCAATTTAATGAGTCCTTGCTGAATAAAAGTATGAATTTAAAAAGGAGACCCTTTTTAATGAAAGTGTATGTCAGAAATCAAACAGGCTTCAATTTACTCTCAGCTACTCATCCAGTGTAGACAGCATTGATTAAAATGGGTTCTAACTGCTTTTGACATGGAGTGGGCTCTTTTGTCTTGGGCCAGTAAACAACCAGTTACATGCAACAGGAAACGTTGTAGCATTGCCTGACATGTAGATTTGGTCTCTGCAGCTCTTCGGTGGTATGAGAGGGCAGAGCCTGCTGTTCTCTGACCTCCCAGATGAACCGTGTGATCTAGAAGAAGGGGCAGAGTACAACAAGGTATCTAATGAGACAAAAAGTCAGCGTTGAACGTTTCAGCAGTCATTTTGTATATTTTACTTCCCTGAACTGTAGACATCACGCATTTGCCAAATTTGTGTGTGTGCTGTTAACTCTAGCTGTTGATGGAGCACTGCTCTGACACCTACAACAAGTTCATGCAAGGAGCAGATACATTTGATGATGAGGACGAAGACTATCTTAATAAACTAAGTAAGTCATGTTGCAGTGCGATGGTCAAAAACTGGGCTTTTTTGGATGGGATGGCGGGGGGGGTGAATCTTTTTTTTGTTTTTTTTTTGGACATTTTGAACAACTTCTTAAATTAAAGGGATAGTTCACTCAAAATGAAAACTGTCATCAATCACTCACCCTCAAGTTGTTCCAAACCTGTATCTTGAGTTTCTTTCTTCTGCTGAACACAAAAATGATATTTTTAAGAATGTGGGTAACTAAACATTTGCTAGTAGCCATTGATTTCCATAGTATCGGGGGGGAAAAAAATACTATAGAAGTCAGTCGGATCCAGCAGCTGTTTGGTTACCAATATTCTTCAAAATATCATCTCAGCAGCAGAAGAAAGAAACTAATGCATGCCTACTTGAGGGTGAGGAATTGATGGCAGAATTTTTGGGTGGACTAACCTTAAACACCTGTTATGTACCAAATTTTTGTAAAATTTTAAAGAGTTAAAGTATTTTGTAACTGCATGTTCTAGATCTCATTGAACTCAATTTATCCATGCATGTTGTTTTTTTTTTTTTTTTTAACTTGTAAAGTTTAATCAAGATGTTAAAAATAGACCTTGGTTCCTATGGTGATGTATACAGGGCATCTCCAATCCTTTTGTCCACAAACTCTGCAAACTTGATCTCGCTCCACTTTTGAGTGTTTCACCCACCCACGTCTCAAAATCCAATCAACGACCGATGTGATAAGTCATCGTCCTGTATTTTTTCTTTTTTGATAATCTGTTACTCCCGGATGTTTGTCGCATTGCTTTTCTACAGCATTCCATGTGGTATAAACCTCGTATTTAGCAACTAAAACCAAACATAATGAAATTTACCTTAAAAAAAACCTTATTTTACCTTTAATTTACATTTTTAATAACCCCAATCTTACAAAATATATTTTTATGACTAATGCAAAATAGTTTTATTGTTAATACATTTTCTGAATTCTCTCAGAGAAGCTGTACAATGTGGATGAGGCGCTGTTACAGTCCCAGCATGAGAAACATGCAATGTTGATGGAGCATGTGGAGAGACTTGAAAGAGAGAGCCAAACTGTGAGTCTGTACATGTGTCCTTGTCATTTTTATTGAGGATTACTACTTACCAGATTCTACTAATTTTAAAATATTAGTATAAAAAAATAAAGTCAGTCAACCCTGTGAATTACACACTCTGGGCTTCTCTCAGACACCAAATGCCAAAAATGTATGATATGATCCCAGATATAACAAAGAAAATGATTATGTATTGTGAGTACTAGAGTAGATGTGACATAGGACATTTAAGGTCTTACATATACGGAGAAGGGAGTTTACACTAATGTGGGGACTTTGTGTATGTTGACAGGATCGTTTAGTAGGGAAGAGGACCGAGAAGCTGAGGTTACAGGCTGATCTGCAGAAGCTGCAGAACTATCGCTGTACTCTGGAGGCTCATAAAACTGGACTGGAGAATAAAGCTGCTGGCCTAGCTGAGGAGCTCGAGGCTGCTGGTGAGAGAGATTACAAGATTCAGATACAAATGCCTTGAATTCAATTGCTTAATTTCCCTGTTCTTTGTGCAGAGATGCAGCTGGAGGGTCTGAAGCAGGAGAGGACGAGGCTGCAGCATCTTCTGGAGAATCAGAAGTTCACTCCAGCTGATATTGAGCGTATTAACAGAGAGAGGAATGAACTGCAGCAGACCATTCAAAGCCTAAACCAGAGTCAAGAGGAGGCGGAGCAGCTGGTGTGGAACGAGGAGGTCAACCTGTCCAAAACCAAAGAGAAGGTCAGGGATTTCCACATGTCACATACTGTGTGAATAGTTTTCATAATTTGTATAAGTACTGCCTTAGTGACCATTAAAAAAAAAAGTTCTATATATTACAAATGTGTGCATTACGATTGAGATATGGACGTAGTACCATAATGTCATGTGATGTCAACTCCTTTCTGTGGTCTCTGGAAAATCTGAGATTTGTTGTTTAATATAGCATAATGAGAAATTTACAAGCAATTTTTTAAAAGGCTGGTAATTTTTTTTGATCGTGAACAAATTAGCTAAAGGATCTTCAGTGCAGCGTAAGGGTTAAAAGAGGAAGATCTGACAAGTAAAGTGACCAACCACAGTTTTTTACTTGTGTACATAAATCTGAAAAAGATGATAAACCAGCAGATGATGACAATTGCTCGGTTTCTATTAAGGAGTTGCGTAAAGCCAGCCAATCAGATTCGAGCTTGTTTTGTGTGTTTTCTGTGCTGAATACATTATTCAGTCAGTTCGATCCATCTAGCTTTTAACATGCAGGCTAACACATGTAAACATTAGAATTTTTCTCATTTTGTTGCAGGTGGAGTTGAAGGTTGCGGAGTATAATAAACTGGGTCGTAAGCTGAAGCTCATCCCGCAGTCAGCAGAGAACGCCTGTGGTCATGACTTTGAGATCAGAGCAGGTTACAGCACCACAACCATCACACAGTACAAGACACAGATACAGGTACCGTCGCTACAGCTGTCCATCAAAGAGGCTTCATTTTTGTAACTTAAGGACTTTAATTATTCTTTTCTCTGACTTGTCTTACTCTGGTAGAACCCTCTGAAGAACATGATGGTAGATGTGGAGGATGAATACAGCAGACTCACGAATGTGAAGTTGAGTTTGGAAGAGAGTGTTGAACAGGTGTGAGACTTTTATTTGACTCTTGCAATTATCTTTTAAGCATTAATGGGATTAAATTTGTGGATGGCACAGGAATCACATTCTTGCTTGAGCGCTGCAAGTCAAATGTAACACAATTTCATGTTCTACAGTTTCAGAGCAGTTCACAATATTCCACTCATTTTTGCCAAACAATTATGAATTATAAGAGTGTTTAGTTTACGGTGTTCAGATTGTGACATGTTGTAAATGGTTGTAGTGCATATCACCATTCCAACTGTTTTATTAGGTGAAGTCCAACATCTTTGATAAGGAGAATGACATCAAGCATCTAAAGGAACGGATTCGCAGAGTCGACCAACAGCTTGAGCATGACATGCAGGTACAATGCATTAGCACTTCTGATTTTAAACCTGCTAAAAATATATCGGCTTGTGTGTTCATTGAATTCATGGGCTTTTTTTATTGACACATTTGAAATTGTCACTCAGCACATGTGATTGAATTAGTTATACTGTGTGTAGGAAATGGCTCAAGAGGAGGAGAAGTGGGCAGCTGAGGTGGACTCTGCTGAAACCCACAAGAAGCGTTTGGAAAAGAACGTGATGCAGGGATTTGAGGAAGCCGAGGAGGAACTCAAAGCTGCCCAGCAACAGTGAGCATCCACTTCGTTCTTCTTAATGCGTCACCTGTTCATTTTATTTTACATGTATCTGAACTTCTCCATCAGGTATCACGTGGTCGTGCAGGAGACTAATGAGGAGAACCGCATGGTTTCCAAGAATCTGACTGATGTCCTCAATTCCGCAGCAAACCACCTGTGTGCAGTTGAAGTATGTGATGCGAGCAAAACCAATTACCAGAAACATCTTGACTTTATATGTGCTACTTGAGCTGGAAGATTTTGAACACTGAAATCTATCAACACTGCCTGCGACTTTTTAGTAACGTTTATTTAAATAAATGTAGTCTTGCTACACTTTCTGATTTAAAGCAGACAGAATGTGACTTGTAGCCAAAATAACTAACAAATTATTCTTTACATAACCTCCCATTCTTTATTGTCTGAAATGTTCACTTTTATACTGGTGTAGAATTTACCTGTAAACAAAAACATCTTTCTTTTTTAGAAACACTGCAATGAGCAGCTAAAACGGTTTGGTAAGCTGAAGGAAGTCGTTCATGAAGATGAGGCTGACATGAAAGAGCTAATGGATCTAGTGGAAAACTTCAAGAAGAAAGTGTACGATGTTTAACACCTGATAGCTTGAATTTGTAAATAGTATTACTGTTAGACTTTTTTTTTTTTTTTTAATTCCCCCCCACTGTTGTCAGATTCTGGCCAAGAAATAAGATATTGTCTTTGGAGACAGAATCATACTTGGTGTATTTATCCTGTATTTACTTGTTTACAAAAAATAAATATTTTTGCAGATCAAAATGTGATGTTTATTGTAACAGTCTGCTTATCTTACATAGATTAGTATGCTATCAGACTATATTAAAATGGCATTAGTTTTACTTCCTCTTTGTGAAATAATAAATTTAAAAATAATTCTTTTGACTTCTATTTGCTGGAAATATTTAGACAGCAAGTTAATGATTAAACACAAGGACTATAACTATATACCAAACCAAAATCAGATATAATTGTCCTTGTGAAATTATGCATTTGTGAAAAGGCATATGTTGTATGTTCTCTAGAATCTAATTGTGTAACAAATTTGCCCTCACAGTTGGTTGGATACCATATGCCACATTGCAGTGCATTTAGCTTGTCTTTGCTGTCCATGTGGACCAGAGAAAATACTGTACTATACTGTAGGGTTGTTACAAATCAAATGAAATCGGTATCAACAAAATCCATCTGCAGAAGTGGCATTAAGATGCAGTTACATGCACTGTTTTATGTAGATATGGGGTGTATGTCATTTCTGAAACCATTATCTTTAATGATTCCAAACTCCGTTGTTGATCCTATGATCTTGTCATCTATTCTTGGAAAACTTAAAAGTCTTTACCTCACTCAGCTCGTGAATGACAAAGATTGAGATGTAATGTCAGCTTAAATGCCATTACGGGGTGCATCTAAAAACTGACATTAAACCCCCTGTTTTACCCCCTGAGTCCATGACTTGAAATTTTTAGTAAATCTCCCATTTTTATAAAGCTGATAGACATTAAATTCGTTAGAAGTAAAGAGAGTATTCTTACAGACTCTACCCTCCCTTATGACAGCACAGCTAAATATTGCAAACTGACATAAATTTTAAAATCCTCCATTTGGATTAAAATGTATTTGTATTCAACATGTATTTATTTCCTAGATGATAAATGGACTAAGCCTACAGTCACTATGAAACACGTGCTGTAATGTCGTATAATAAAATAAAGGGAAGTAGTGTGTGGCCAAGTATGGTGACCCATACTCGGAATTTGTGCTCTGCATTTAACCCATCCAAGTGCATGCACACAGTAGTGAACATACACCCGGAGCAGTGGGCAGCCAATGCTGCGGCGCCCGGGGAGCAGTTGGGGATTCGGTGCCTTGCTCAAGGGTCTCACCTCAGTCGTGGTATTGAGGGTGGAGAGCGGGCTGGTTATTCACTCCTCCCACCTACAATCCCTGCCGGACCTGAGACTCGAACCCACGACCTTCGGGTTACAAGTCCAACTCTCTATCCATTAGGGCAGTCGTGGCCTTTTTTTCTCTCTCACTGTATACAGCAAATGTATACACATTTTCATAAATGATTTATCAGATTATCTGGCAACCCTACCTGCTGAAAGGCGGAACTGAAATTCCCCGCTCAGAGTTTCTGCTGGAAGCATTGAAGGGACGGACGCAGAGGAACATCATGGAGGGAGGTTTGAGTTGTTTCATGTAGCAGCGACTCGGACGCATTTCTTGGGAATTATCAGTACAGCCTCTCAATGGAGCTCGATAAAGACATCCAGACAACGCAAAGAGGGTTTCACTGCAACCTCTGCATCGTTAATATTCCCAACAGTAAGTTATAATAAACTAAAACATCAGCGCTAACACAAGTGAGGCATATTCCTGCACTTTGCAAACTTGATATAATACAAGAATTATATAAAAAAGTACTTCCATTTACATGTTAGGGCACTTTTCGTCAAAAAGTAGTTTTGTAACACATTCCATGGTAATACCACGGCATTTTATTTCGTATAATGAAGTCTTATAAATACTATGAGTGTTTTGGGTAAAAATTCATGAGCATGATATACACTAAAGTACGGTGGCATAATCCTCTCATAACGTTACTGTACCAGTTTTTTGTAATTTGCTTAATGTAGTCCATCAATTTCATTTTGCATTCAACTCAAGTGTTTCTGTTCAGAGCCAAGCCTGGAAGACCATGTTAAAGGAAAGAAACACCAACATCTCCTTCGACTCAGAGCTCAGCGTAAAGCACAGGAGCAGAACAGCGTGTTTGTGAGCGGCTTTAAACCAGACACGTCTCAAACCGATCTGAAGGAGTATTTTGCACAGTTTGGGCCGGTGTCAGATGTGATCATGGACAAGCAGAAGGTTCATATACACACTGTCTTTACTCTGTGGTATAGTTCTCCTGTGGTGATAATTTCATCGTTTTCTTGCTTACATCTGCATTTGAGAACATACACTATATTGCCAAAAGTATTGGGTCACCCCCTTCTAATGAACAGGTTTGACTACTTTAGTAATTTCCATGAGTATAAATCTTAATGTTTAAGCATATAATGATATTTTAGGGAATTGTGTGCTTCTAATTTTATAGCAACAGTTTGGACAGGACCCTTTTCTATTCTAACATGACAATGCCTCTGTGTATAAGGCAAGGTTCAAAAAGAAAATTGATTCAGTCAGTGTGGAAGAACTTGACTGGTCTGCATAAAACCAAGTCCTAATCCCAGTTTAACACCTCTGGTGTGACTGTAAATGCAGACCTTGAGCCAAAAACTCATCACCAAACACCAATGACTTGTACATATGGGTACAGTCATTTTAGACACTTCCAAACTATTTTGTAACAAAGATGGAAATACAGTTTTTAAATACATGAATTATGTTCCCATCGTTGTTGCCACAGATTTGTAAGTGCATTTTTCTGTTCTAAAGAAGGGGGTGTCCCAATACTTTTGTCTATATAGTGTAAGTACAAGTCATTGGTGTTTGGTGATGAGTTTTGGCTCAAGGTCTGCATTACAGTCACACCAGAGGTGTTAAACTGGGATTAGACTTGGTTTGGTGCAGACCAAGTTCTTTCCACACTGATTTAAATCCAAATCATTTATTTTTGACCCTTGCCTTATACACAGTGGCGTGCCATGTTAGAATAGAAAAGGTCACATCCAAACTTTTGCTATAAAATTAGAAGCACACAATTTCCTAGAATATCATTATATGCTTTAACATTAAGATTTGTACTCATAGAAATTACTAAAGTAGTCAAACCTGTTCATTAGAAGGGGGCGACCCAATACTTTTGGCAATATAGTGTATGTAACATTTGGAGTTAAGTAACATTAACATGGGGTTCATTTGAGTAAAAGGAGATATAATGAGATTTGTTGTTCTTTGTAGGGTGTCTATGCTATAGTTGAGTTCTCCGAGCCACAGAACGCTCAGGCAGCTCTGGCACAACTACAGCATCAGCTCAATGGACTGAAACTCCGTGTCAAGCCCAGAGAGGGGAAAGAGTTTAAACTGGCCAGCAAGGGGAAACAAGACTCCAAAACCCCCCAGATCAGCCTGGACAAACTCAACTACGAGCTCTGCAAGACTTCATCTGTAAGAGAGCGTTTCACATCTAAGCAGCACAAAGAAAAGTGTGTTTGCTTTATTAGAAGTTTTTTCAAATTTTGTTTGAAATGTTCTTTTTGTGTGTAAAAGGTAAATGAGCAGATGCTGAAGGTGGTGGAGAGGTTCGAGTTGAAAGACAATGAGAAGAAAGGGAGAGATCTTCTAGTTCAGCTGCTACAAGAAGTCTTCACAGAGTTCTTTCCAGGTTCTTTCTCAACTAAAACATGAATCAGACAAGACAAGAGTGCATAAAATAAACATTCACCCTGTCTATTTTCTAAATGCATGTTATAGAAATTGTGAGCAATTCACCTGTCCATTTGTTTCTTTTTTGCACAAATGAAATCCAGTCAACAACTTATGCATAGAACCAAATCCTGCCCTACATCTGAGAGAGAGATTTGTTGCTATTTCATCACCATTTTAGTCAGTGCAGAAGAGTTGCAACAGTGACCACACATTTTTTTTTCTGCAGCATTGGTTTTTAATATTATTTTCCTGGTTATTTTCTCGTGATTTTAAAAAAGCCCTTGTGTCATGTGTTACAGATTGCCAAATTGTGCCCTTCGGATCCTCTGTGAACACTTTTGGGATTCACTCCTGTGACCTTGATCTGTTCCTCGACCTTGAGAACACCAAAAGTTTTCAAGCTTGTGCCAAGTCTTCTGAAGCGGTGTGTTAGCAGCCCTAACACTGGGCGACTGAGACCTCAAACATCAAGTAATCAAGCTATTTACTTCTATCAATCTGTAAAATCTCAAAAACTGCCAATTTTCAGCAGACAGGAGAGAATCAGTCTGAGGATTGCCGTTCTGAAGACTCCATTTTGTCCGACATTGACCTGTCCACTGCCACTCCTGCTGAAGTCTTGGAGCTGGTTGCAGTCATTTTGAGGAAGTGCGTTCCAGGCGTGCACAAAGTCCAGACCCTCAGCACTGCCCGACTTCCTGTGGTCAAGTTCAGTCATCGAGAGCTCAACCTCCACGGTGACATTACCATCAACAACAGGTTGAAAACAGCTGTTTTTGGCCACTTAGTGAAATGAAGAACTTGGAGTATAGCACCCCATTGGATAATCTCTGTTTATAATAATGTTTTCCTTTCTGCACCAGATTGGCAGTAAGAAACACACGATTTCTGCAGTTGTGTTCAGGCATCGACTCCAGACTGAGACCCTTAGTCTACACCATCCGTTTATGGGCCAAGCAGAAACAATTAGCGGGTAATAGAGTTGTGCATGACAATTAATTGTGAACATCACATAAAAAACGACTACATTTTTTTGTGTTTTACCACATATGAGTGCATATATTTAGGGCTGCTAAGTTTTTTATCAGCATATTAATAGTTGCGTATGTTTGTAATGCAAAAAATAATTCTTGACTGTAAAGTGATATGTGATTATAGTACAGTAATAAATCATCAGCTATAATGTTCTTAATAAAATTATTCAGAAATGCAGAACCACCATGATGTATGCTTTGAACTGTACTTTTACAATTTAAATTTATTATATTGTTTATATTACAGTTATTTCAGTTTCGATCTAGGGGTAAAAATGCATCAAAATACAAAATTTTTAATGGTTTAATACCAAGCTTTGCTTGTTTTTAGCAAAATATAACTTTGAACTCAAAATATTCTTTTGATTTTGGGGTAATATGTATGACCTGGGCATTTCTTGACAGTTTTGGTACAATTCACATTTTGAATATTATAGGGAACCTTTCTGGCCCTGGACCGTTGTTGAACAATTACGCTCTCACACTGCTGGTGATCTTCTACCTTCAGAATCGAGACCCACCTGTGCTTCCCTCTGTGAACCAGCTAAAGAACATGGCCTGTGCGTTAACCAGGACTGCTCTTCATTTAACTTCCTTAATCATTTGTTTTTTCTGTGTTTTATGACTTATTACATATTTGCTGACTTTTTATTAAAGATGTATTAGATGTAGATGTAGCAGGATGTCAGACTAAACCGCATCTGTCATGAGAGCCTGAAGATGCATATTAATAATGGTTTTTGTTTGTGCAGGTGAGGAAGAAGAGTGTATTATTGAGGAATGGGATTGTACATTTCCTAGTCAGCCATTTATTGTACCGCCCAGCAAAAACACTGAAGATCTCTGTAAGTATAACATATTTATCAGTTTACATTCACTTTCTTAAACTGGTTACCAGTTAACTGTGTAGGTCATTAATGGCTTCAGCATTAGCTGATCAACACAGCTAGATTTTTTACCCAATATCATCCAGCATGTAGACCCTTAACTGCCTTTCTGTCAGCTTATAGACCTTAGTGCAGGTGCATAATATGACACTACCCTGACTAAGGTTTATTGAAGTGCACATCTGACTATGTATTCACATCCAGCAAGAATTGTGTTTCACGATAGAGGAGGAGATGATAAACTGTACACTGTGTTCTCATGCAGCAGATGGAGAAGTTCTACAGTCGAAAACTCATCGCTGCATCTCTAGAAACTGCAAACATAGAATACAAGTCCATACAAATTTCTTGATTTATGGAATACTTTTTAGTGCTTTAATATCGCAACTTGGACAACTAACAGATGGAATACTCAGAGTTAGATAATCATTATGTTTTGATGTCACAAATGGGTTTTTTAACCCGTTAAGTAGTTATCAGCCTACTAATGTGCATGTAAACATCCTCAGCATCTCATTTGCTTTTTTTTACAAACCCTAGTGTGCTCTCTACCTAGATATTATCATAGGTGTCCTCTAACACAAAGGCTGTAACAAACAGCAGACAGCAGCAAAATTTAGGTAGTTTGATGTTACCTTGTGATCAAAATCAAAGACAGCATTGCATGTACCCTCTGTGGAGAAGTTTCCTTATTTCCTCTGGCGTTGCCCTTTTGCCTTTTATCTCAATGGTAATATATAATTTATCTACTCAAATATAGATAAATATATGGTCACACTTTATTTTAAGGTCCTGTTCTGGCTATTAACACACCATTTTTGCCTCAATATCTTAATTTGCTTATAAATATTTAGTAAGTAGTTAAGTTTAAGTATTGGGTAGGATTAGGGATGAAGAATATAGTCATGCAAAATATGTGCTTTATAATCAGATTTTAAAGCACATATCTCTATTTTGTAAAGGTGATTGTTTATTAAAAAGTTTATAAATATTGTACATCCCTATTGCTTACTATCAAGTGGAACTTGTTTTTGAGTGCTCAAATCACTTGAACGTGCTGCTCTTCATACAGACATCGGTAGACTGTGCCTATGATGTAAATTACATCACAAACTGTCTGCTGGAGATGTACAGTTTAATTGTGTAATTCTCCCTGTAACTTTCCCTATCTCATTTCCCTCAGGCACTTTGCTTTTTGGATTCTTCACCTTCTATTCAAAGTTTGATTTCTCTGCATCTGTGGTGTCTCTGCGAGACGGCTATGTTTTGCCTATCACAGATTTCCTCCAAAGTGACGAGGAAGCGGTAAACTCTTCAGAGGCCTCTGGTCCCAAACCAAAGCGTTCCTCTGCCCCCAGACTGGGGCCTATGAATGTCCTGGATCCATTTGAGCTAAAACACAATGTGGCAGGGAACCTCAATGAACGAACACAAAAGAACTTCAAGAGAGAGTGCTGCGAGGCTGAGAAGTACTGCCGCAGTTTGCAGTATCAGCACAAATCAACCAAGGGCAAATCCTGGGGCCTTGTGCGGCTCTTTGTGCCGCCGAGCGAAGCCGGACCCCGTTCACAAGTCGAGACTGAGAAGATTATGGAGGTCAGCATCCCCTTCAAAGCAGTCGTTCTCCCAGAACCCTTGCGTGCCCAAATGGCATTGGCTGGGAAGGGTTTTAGGGGTCTCTGGTTTGCAAAGGTCTGCTCTGCTTTGCACATGGTGTTTCATGAAGTTTTAAAATGTTCACCTTTAGAGGAAACTCAAACTACAGCTGTTTGTCAAAATCTGGACAAAGCAGACAGAGATGGAAATGAAATGGAGGTGAATAATAACCCAAGTGTAGAAGATTCTGGTCTACAAGCCAAAGGTGAAACTGGTAAGAAGAGACCCCTTACAGTGGAGAAGGAGGGTCCATCAACCTCAACTGTTATACAAGCTAAAAGACAGAAACTAGATGTTGATATGGAGCACCCAGAGCCGGTCCACTGGACTTGGACTCAAAGCAACCACGTTTGGGCAGGCCGAAGGAAAGTGCGAAGAGATCTTTTGAAGACTAGTGATGAGACTTCCAAGCCTGAAGGAGGCTGCGTTGACATTGAGAGCAGGGTGACTCAGAGGATTGTGGAGAAAGAGGAGAAACTGCAAGATTTGTTGGAATTCAAAGTGGATGCAGAAGTTGTCGGCGGGAACGAGTGCACCAAGGTTGTCCTCCGTTTTCATCCTAGCCATGATGCCGCAGGTGTCTTTCAAGACTTCTTCCATTTTCTGGAGTCCTTTCTGCCTAAGATGGCAGAAACGATTCTAGGGAGGGCGGGGTCATAATTTTTTTTTTATTTTGTTTAAAATTTAATTTGTGTGAAATCTATATAGACTACAACTTTCAGCGCTCAGAGGTTTACCCTTCTGAGAAAAAAAAAATTTAAGTGAATGTTTTGAGAATATTATATTTTGTTTATAGAATGTCTGAGTTAAAATGTATTTCCTGTAT
>JAFVLL020000977.1:55000-64329 GCA_021397915.2 Tor tambroides | reverse complement strand
CACATCATTGAATTACTAGATCCCAGATAGCACATGGACATCTGATAAATGTCTTAAAAAGTCAGTTTTACATACATGCTAAATCATAAACATCTTTAAGACATTTTCCAAATGTCTATTTAACATCTAGTCCTAGAGACGTATTGCAGATGAGCAAACATTCTAAAAAAAAAAAAAAAGATGTACAGTAAACATGCACATCAAATAGATGTCTCTGAGATGTACGTGTGTTATCAGGGAGAGTACTAGCTAGCTAATGAACTATTAGTGTGCAATAGCACATATTAGCATGCTAAATGCTAAGTCTACTCTTTAAAGCATAATCCTTACGTACCCGTCTTCACGTTAAGCAAAAGCTCCACTCTTCACCACAATAGTAACCCAATGCAATTTAAATGGTGACAGACAGCAGGAATATTAGACTGCTGTCACTTTAAGAGTGAATGTATTTAACCGTTCAAGGCCTATAAAGTGACAAATATAATGTTCAATACTCCCACGCTCTAAGAGCACCATCTTCACGTGTGCGCGCACAGCGCTCAGAAAGAGTCTCACAGACGGCGCACGCATCTAGTGAAATGAGTTCTCTTTCACTGCTGATTGCGCTTTAATGGCTTAAAATGACTTGTTTTTAAACCACAATGCTTAAAAACGCTAAGTTTTCATGACATAGCACAGCAACTTCACGTGAGCGTGTAACCATGATAGAGACGTAATTCCAAAATCTCTACTGGTTGACAAATTTCTACTGGTTAATCATGTCTACAAGTATATCGCCTACCCCTACGTACTGTAATCCTGAGCACTTGAAACTCTAGTGGCACAGGCTTGTAGGTTTACAATGAATTATCAACCATAATCAATAAATGTACAGTACATAACGTCTTGAAATATACAGTATAACCAGAATACACTTATATGCACTTGTTCTTGAGTGTGGACTCTGAATAAAAGCCTGTAGTCTATGTATGTACAGAACATCAGCGGAAAACTTATCAACTCAAATCAAATTATCAGTGAGCATGGAGGTCCTGAAAACCAGTGATGAATTTTTAACTGGTTTGATGGAGATAGAGTTACAGGATGGGAGATCCATTGACCAGCCTGTGAAGGTGAACTGGCCACCTGCTGATGGGGCTCAAACTGAGGCGCAAAGCCCTGTATACATTCACATGTCGCTAATAATTGATCTTTCCATCTAACAAGACACAGGCTCCTCTCTGGCAGTACAGTGGTGTAGTGCTGAACAATGCTGAATGTTTAAGACTAGCATGCGCTGGTGCTAGACGACTACGGCTGCAACCAGAGAACAGAGAGAGACAGTCAAGCACGTCTTTAGCCCTCTTTAATTATGGAACGCAGCAAACTGTAGAAAAATCATTGGAGAGAATGTTCCCTTTACTAGTTAAATGACTGAAATTAAAAAACATAATTTGAGATAATCATCTAATAGTATTCCGGTGGCCTGAAGCACCAATAACTGCCTATCAAATGTATAATGTGCTAATGCACAGCTTCACAAACTCATGTTCATGGTTCTCTGATGCCTGTTAATGTTCACAATATGCAGTTAAACAAATAAAATATTTAATCTTTTTTTAGTGTTATTATTTAGCTTTTTTATTTCAATAAAATATTTTTTAATTTTACATTCAATTAATGTTTTTTTACCAACCTCCTCCATTGTTAATGAACAGAATCAAACCATAAATTCACACATGCATACTAAATAAATAAATAAGGCAGACATTGTCTATGAGCATGAAAAATGACTAATATTTTTCTTCTAATTTTTATAAAATATGCAACACTTCAGTGCTTCTGTTTTCAATAAATAAAAAATTATTTATTAATAATACATTAATGCTACAATATACCACATTTTGTGTGTAAAAATTCAAGCCATACAGCTATAATTTATATTTTTTGCTTCACAAAATATGTCCCCTGTTGGTCAACTGTCTGTTTGCACTACAACCTAACTACTGTATGGCAACAATGGAAATGAGAGAATACAAATACAAATGCATACAAACTCAAAGGTCACAGAATACCAAGCAAAAACTTCTAAAATCAAGCACATGGACAAATATTTACAGTAGAATGTGAAACTCATTGACTTTCAATGTGACAGTCATAGGATGCCATCATGCCACCAGTAAACTTGCCTAAAATGAAATTTGGTGTCAAAGAACTTGACTGGCCTGCAAAAAGCTCAGATCTGCTCAGGAACTGTGAAAGTAGCTTTTGAGCTCCTCAAAAAAAAAAAGCAATTAACTTTTAAAGGCTTTTTCATTGATTCACTACCTGGGGTTTCCTTAAAAGTGTACTTCTCCTTCACAAACCTTCCCCTTTAATTGCATTCTGATTCTCAAAGGTGAAGTTTAATGTAATTAAACGTTACTGTAATGCTCTATCTGTTAGATGAATCTGCGGCAGGTTGTCTGCACTGTCTGAGCTGAAGATTGCTGAACAGGATCAATGTGGCTGGACAACACAGGTGCAGCCTGGGAAATGCTGTGCTTTAGTCCCACACATCCCAAAAAAATGGCTTTGGAAGTTGATTATTTAAATAATTGTAGTTTTCATTTGAAGGATCAAACACAAACCGTGCCACGAGAGTAGACTGATTCACAAACAAATGACTCTTTTTAGACAATCAAAAACATGCTACACAACCAGTGCAGTCTGATTCAAGAATAAATGACTCTGAGTCAGTTGTTTTTAGCAGCATGGCGTCATAGCTACAGTTTAGCCCTTGAATCCAGATGGTTGTTGGTTCAAACCCTGAAAGGCATAAACTATAATCTATCAGCACTTGAGAAAGACACTTACTCTAATGGCAGACTGCTTAAGTCTGCTGGAAGTTGTGGTGAATAAAAGACTTATACTGTGCTTACACTGGACAAGTTAAATACTACAACTGCATGGATGATTCTTCTGTACAGATATGGAAATGGAACTGAATTATTTAGTGCACACTGATTTGCTTAGTGTTCAATACTGTTCTGTTTGTCTAGAAAACAATACAGAAAGGTTTGTAGTCTGGACTCTGGAGAGTTTTATAGTAAATGTCTACAGTATAACTTCAGAGTGACAATGTTGCTTAATGTACATCATTTGCTGTAAAGAACCAGTTTATTAGCCAGAGATCTTGCTACCTAACCGTACACGTGGAAACCCCATTACTAAAATCGATCAACACATGAAGTCTGCAATCAATAATTTACCATGCCTTTAAACAAACCAAGCTTTCTTCATCTTCTAAGGTGAATGGCAGCAAAGCTACTCAGAAGTGTATGGGCATTTAAAAGGCACGATCACATTGAGTGGAGAAACTCACTCAGTATCTCCCCAGAGAACTGCACTTGGCTGAGGCTGCATGTGTGGGAAACACTGGGCCTGCTCCAATAATCTTTGGCTTTCGTTAATGGATGTTAACAGGGCCTTTACCATGGATCAAAATGGGTCTCTTAATGCAGCACGCTGCCTACCTACACTATCACAGCAGTTGATGGAGGTACAGTAACTGGATAGTGCTGAACTGTGAGCAGACACTCTCACTGTTGCACATTTAGGCAATCTTGAGTGTTTATAATTAGCAACAGATTATTTAATGACACATTTCACAGTGATTTCACAAGTCAATAACATGATGCTCATTTATTTTTCAAAATCATATGAAACCAACATAAACATAACTTTAAGACCTTGGTACTTGTTTTAAACTAGGTTTTTTTTCTTTTGGTTTATCATGGACACACACTTTTATTCGCCATTAACCCTCTCAACACAGCACAGTTCAGCTCAGGCAGACTACAAAACTGCCCTATGGCAGTCTTCTCTCCAGCCCTATGGCTGGCCCAGACAGCAGATGTCTTAATTAAAGAACACGCATACACACACACAAGCTCATTAGTATGGCATATGAGCAAACACCTGGGGCTTTAGAGGGGTTAAGAATAGCGATACACACAGTTCACAACACACATTTGACCTCACACACATTCAATGTACAGTGAGCCAGCAGGAATCCCTCAATCATATCAAGCCTGAACTTTCAAACAAGATCCACTCAGTCAAGATAAAAACCGAGTATATTCACTGTTTCATCCCTCCACACTATAAAAAGGGCTTTAAGTGGAAGAGTAGGAAGGTATGCAACATAGTTACATAAGAAACGCTGGGGGCACAAGTAATATGGTGAAAAGGTAGAGAAAGGATATGAGCGAAGTAAAAGACAGAACGTTAAGAAGAAAGAGTTAGGAAACCAGGAGGAGGATGCATCAACAAGGGTTTTGCAGGCTACGCTTCACTAGATAACTACAGGCACGATATTGCCTAGGAGGCATGGGCACTTTATCAAAATGAGTAATCTTATCCCCACTGGGGCCCTCTCCTCCCTGCCCAAACACCCCACATGGGGTGCCAAAATATCACAATGTGTGTATGAAAAATGGCCTGTTGGGCTAATTTTTGCTAAGGAAGGGTTTTGGAGTAATGAAGTGTATATTGATGAATTTAGAGGATAGAGTCACTACAGAAACAATGCTGTACAGGATTACTGTTGGATTAAGAAATTACCTAAAAAAAAAAGACACAAAAAAGAATGGTCAGAGGTGAAAGTCACAATGCAGCAAACAGCAAAAAGGTGCACTACTGAATTCTGGGCTCTCTGTTGACATCTGTGGTTGAAACATAAAATTGAAAGTAACTTGTGGAGGAACAGTTTTAAATTTTTTTTTAGTGTTTACTGTGTTGTCCTTCTGTATTCCTCTTCTGCATAAAAAAGAAGGCCCTTCAAGACATATCTCTGAAATAAATCTGTCACCTAAGCATGCATGCCGGCATAATAGCAGAACCTTCTTTTTTTTGTTTGCGGACATGACAATGGAGAAATAACAGAAGCCTGAAATTTCACACCAAATCAAAATCGCAATCATTATTATAAGGCATGCCCATACTTTTTATGCACTAGATCAACTGTTTAAATTTAAGAAACTGTACCTTTAAGAAAACCTTTTTAAAAAAATCGGTAAATATCCACATACTGAAAATAATGCTCCTAAATTTGTAAAAAAATTTGACATTTCAAACTGTTTGTGTTAATGAGGAAATCTTTGCCATATTTCCAAGCTTAAACAGAATCTGCTGACTGTTTTTCACATTTTCTTTGCTGATTTGGGGGAAAAATCTGTAGGATTCTGCATAGTTTTGCAAAAGCTGTTTCTATGCAGGCCTTTAGCAGAAATGTACCTATAGACACATGACACATCTGCAAGAAGAAAAAAAAAAAAAAAAAAAAAAGATATCGCTTATAGCACCTCTTGTGGACATGTCACCTGAAAAATCTATTTGGAGCAATTCAGGTTTTGCAGAAATGTAGACTGGGTTGAAATTTTGTTAAGGCTATATCTCAAAACTTCCATCAATCCAGCACTGCACACTTCCTGTTTAAGAAACATCATCTTCCACTCTGGGGTCTTCCCAGTTAAGAGTGCACATTGAATTCATGGGTTTATCTTGGACAAATAAAGGGTATCTTGCATAACTGGCTGGCCAGACTGAAGCAGTCCTGCTGTTTACTGCCCAGGGAACAGCAGGCAGAAACTGCAGCCCATTTGTGCGTTTATGTAATCACCACTTCAGTTTTCTTTGTGCAGACCCCAGAGAGAGACACACACTTACACAATGCCTCAACACAACCCTCTTCATCTTTCTCATTCTGTGTCTTTCAAATTCGTGAACAAAGGCACAGGAACTTTGATAACAGTCAAGGATAACTGTAGCGCCCAGAAAGATACACGCCACAGAATGGGACAAGAAGCAACAAACCCTCCAGGTTGCATTTATCAGCTCGTGACATTTCATGAGTGAGCATTCATAAATGTAAGAACACAAAGGACGCAAGTCACACAAGTATGTAGTGTTTTTAAAGGTTCTTGCCTCAGGTGCATGCACATAAACTCATCCTCACCACAATATGCTGGGGCACATTTAATGTTGGCTCATCAGACATGGAGAGGCTAACATGTTACTCATTCGTAGTCTGTTTCTATTAATCAACATCATTGCACTGTAGCTGCAAAATTGTGATTGTGTCATAATTTCAGCAAAAACCCTCACAGCATTGATGTAAACATAATACCAGCTCAAACTTAAAGGGACAGTCCACCCAAAAATTAAATATTTCTCATCATTTCCTGTCTTCATGTCATTCCAAACATGTATGACAACTTTGGACCCCACTGATTGATTGACTGAGACATTTTTCAAAACATCTTTTGTTTTCCACAGAAAAAGCAAAAGGGCCCAGCAAAACAAATCAAGACAAAAAGCATCTATAGCAGAAAGTGATAATAAAAAAAAAATCTATAAATAAATTACAATTGTTTGTAAATCCTACAAGTAGATCCATAACTACAGTACATGAATATAATCCATTACATTATTGTATAATTATGTTGTAAGTTATTCGCTCTTACAGCCAGTGTGTGTAGAAAACAAAAAGTAGTGCAAATCTGATTTGTTTTTATCAATAAAGACATAATTATGATCAGGTAAATTAAAATTACACACACAATCATGTTAAGCAAGTCCAAAAACCATCGGTAAGCCTCATCTCATATTCCAGTGGAATAAACCCAGAAATCATGACTATGACATGACATTTACATATTTACAGCTTTGAATTTCAAAGATTTAATTACAATGGGGGAATTAGCTTTAAGAGCTGAGACATTTGGTAGCAGCGCAGTGAGAAAGAGAAGCTTTTCAGGTGTTCAGTTACACATTAGTTTAATCAGGAAGTGGAAGACACTCTACATTACCTTGCATGGCTACAAAGTGCCTTTGATGTACAATTACACAAATTACAGTATGGAAAAATGAGCAGGGAGGGTGGGCTTACTTTAAGGATCGAGCACACTATTATTTTATCAGTGAGCAGATAGTAAGCAGCACGGGTATGTTACAAAAGACCGTGGGTTGTATGAGTGCTGCAGTCGAAAAAGTGAGAGAGCACCCTGTGCAGTGGAACATGATCACACTGCATCTCCATTTCATATAGAGAACATGCTAATGCATTTAACAGGCACTAACAGAAATCTCCATCTCTAACCCCTCCTCTGAACACAGACAGCAGAGCAATGCGTCTACACAAATTCAGCAATTAGTCAAATGAAAGACTTGATCTTTAACTTTGGACATGGCAAAAGGGTCATATATTAAAACTATTACTATTTATAATATCTGGTCTAACTAAAACACTAAAAACTGAATTCAGTTGCTCTGAATGCTACAAGTCAAGTTAGGACATCATTATAATGTACAGCTTGAAAAATCATCATAATGTACAGCATGAAAAAAATGGATATTCATATTTTTTAAAAATGACATTTACAAATTACATTTAATGTTATTAACTTATTAGTGTTAGATGAAGTGATTGTTAGATGGAAATTAATTAAAATATAATTGTTCAGTTAAATCGACTGCTGTATTGAAACAAACAAACATGAATATCGGAAATTAACCAATATGGAGCAGATATTTATATAAAAAGAGCCCTAAAAATATAAAGATAAAATGTTTAAATATATATAAATACAAAAAGTAAACAAATCATGATCATGATTTCATTATTTGAAATATTCTCAATTTTTTAATTCACAAATATTTTGCAGATGTAGATTTCTGAAGGATCATGCCACACTGAAGTATAATGGCTATATTAATGGCTGCAGAAAATTCAGTTTGGTCATCACAGGAATAAATTATATTTTTAAAAAATATTAAAATAGAAAGCAGTTATTTAATAATAATAATAATAATAATAATACATTTTAATAATATTTCACAATGTTATTGTTTTTACTGTATCTTGAATCAAATAAGAGACAGTTTGGACAGTTTGAACACTAGCGTATATATAAATACAAAAGGACAAAACAAATCAATTACTCAAACTGTAATAATTTGTAATGTTAATTTTTGATTCACAAATATTTTGCTGACGCAGAAAGAAAATATGAAGTATACTGAATAAAATATGATAAAATATGCTTCTTAATCACTGCCATCTCAACATTCACAATTACTAAATTCACCACAAGAGACCAAAGAACAAACTAGCTAGCTAACCAGCCAACTACACAACCTAAATAAGATTTCAGACATTCCTTTTAAACCATGACATCTTTAACCTGTTAAACCTGTGAACCAAACTGACCCTGCATAACAAAATCAAATCTCAAGAGTCACAAATTTCTGTCTGAGAAAATTTTACTTTGAACATGTGAACACCATCAAGCTGGAGCAAAAGACCTGCAACAGCACAGAAGGGTTAAAGTGCTACATGTAAACTGTTGGAGGTCCCTTCTCACCTACCTATATTTCATGCCAGTTCTCAAGCAGTGGTCACCAGAGGAATGCACGTTCTGCACAGACAGCTGGCCCAGGCTACGGGCCACCATCGCCACAGCACGAAACTTGTTTTTGGTCCCCAAACTCGGGCTGTTGGTGTTCTGTCGGTTCAGACGGTCCTCTGTGCTGCGGCTGACGGCTCGGTGGTCCGTGCACACAAAAGACACCTGCATGCTGACGGCGAGCCCCCACAGACAGCTTTACCACGGTGAGGATGCTGATGCCACAAAGAGCAACTAGTCCTAAAATCTCCCAATGCTGTTACCGCAACAGCTAAAGACAAATGTCTTCCTGCCCTGAGGATGAGGAGAAAAAAAGTCCCTTTTCTTAAAACTTGAAGGAAATGTTGTTAAAAAAGGTCAGAATGGATGTGGCAGCTGTCAAAAAGGTGAGTGCAACACTCTGTTTTAACCACAAGTGCAGTTATCGCTCTGAAGTGCTGCCAGAGTGTGTATCTGTCCATGTGGCGTCTGTGTGTGTGAAACGTGTGTACGTAAGTGTCTCGGTGCGTGTGTGTGCGCAAGTCTCAGTGAGAGTGAATTCCTGCGCTCTGGCTCCAGGGCAGCAGCAGCCTGTGAAGCGGTGAACTCTGGGGACCAATCAAATCAACACACAGAACGGGGAGAAATCCCACATCCATCCACGTCACACTGCAGCACATCAAGCACACGCTTATCCGCTCTTCTCCACTCTCCTCTGACTGCACTGTAAGTGGACTTGCTCCTTTTTATTCCCCACTTTCTTCAGTTGCTTTATTGTTGTCCATCCAGTATTCCTAACTTTAACTGACAGTGAGTTTTCATAATCAGGCTTCTGGTATAGATCATTATCCAGTAATGTTTCCCACTGTTTGCTGAGCAAATGCATAAATGCTGAGTGAGAGAGCGTATATAAAAGAGCATAGT
>JAFVLL020000977.1:0-52500 GCA_021397915.2 Tor tambroides | reverse complement strand
CATAACTCTACATAGTATTTGCAGAAACACTGCATATCATAAGACACAGCTGTAAGTCAGAGATCAGAGAGGAAGCCATAGATTAAAAAATGAAAAAATTCTCTAGTCTAAGCTAACTGCTGTGGTCTTTAGTGTGATGGTGTCTGTGGATGCGCTTGTGAGTGCACGTCCCGCAGACCGTAAACACTGAGATGAGCTCTCTTATAATCTGACACACAAATGACACACGCTATTTCAGCATCTCTAGCACATTACTGCGCCTAAAGCCACTACTGCGCATAAAGCCACTGACTGACAGAGCGACTGCCTGGTTTTCATGCACTTGGGATTAGAGGAACGCGTGTCATCCCACCTCTAGATGAAAGCAAGTGGACAGACGGCTTAAGTGAACATACAGAGTTTCCTGAATGACACATTGACTCTCGCTAGTCTCAGGACAAAGACTCTGCCGGTAGGCTTGAGTAAAGCAGAGGTCCATTTAAATCAGACAGGCAGACAGAAAAACAGGATACTGAACTCGAGCATCTTTCATCACGCTGTATCTTAAGAAAGAGAACTGACAGCAAATCATGGCTTGAGATGAGATGAGAAAATGTGTCTATGGATATGTAAACTCCAATCCACTGGCAACCAGTTTCACCCCATCTGCCACTGCACATGATCCAGAATCACAGGCATGCCACATGCTAACACAACACACTGAAATATTATGCAAATATTGATGCCAATGTTAACCTAAGCTGACATTAAATCAGGAAAGAAAAAAAAAATCTGTAGCCAAAACTTTTCAAAATTGTTTTATATATAATGTTAAAACACAGGCAATGTTTGCGCTGAAGAGATGGATTTTAATTAAAACGATGAAAATATGAAAAGTATAGCACTGTGTGAGTACATGTACTTAAAATTGTTTGATTATTTGACCTGCTTGAGCTGTGCAAGCTGAAGAATCAATGAACATTGTAAACCGAAGAGCTTTGCTGGCTGGTTAATTGATTTAAAGTTTTTGAGGTCAGAAAGATTTTTTCTTTTGAAAGAAATGAATATTTTTATTCAGCAAGAATGCATTAAATTGATCATACAATGAAGACATTTATACTGTTACATAAGATTTCTATTTATCAAATCATCCTGAAAACAATGTATTACAGTTTCCACAGAAATATTAAGCAACTGTTTTCAACATGGATAATAAGACTTTTGTTTGAGTACCAAGAACATCAGCATATTAGAATGATTTTTGAAGGATCATGTGGCACTGAAGACTTGAGAAATGGCTGATGAAAATTCAGCTTTGTCATCACAGCAATGAATTACATTAAATATTTTAAAATAGAAAACAGTTATTTAAAATTGTGAAATATTTCACAATATTACTGTTTTTACTGTATTTTTCAACAATAAACGCAGCTTTGGTGAGCATAAGAGTCTTTTCAAAAACATTATAAAATCTTACCAACTCCAAACTTATGAATGGCAGTTTACATATGAGATTAATCAGATATTTGCAACATAAATATTACAACTTGAATCTGCACAAAATTACGCAATTTTCAAGAGATTGTTTTGAATGGGTTCTTCCCATAAAAACGCATTAAAACACAGACAACGAATAAATTAAGCATAAAGATTTCACAATATAATAATGAAATGTTTGCATATTTTTAGTTACTGTAAATATACAAAAATAATAAATATGATAAAATATTTACTAAATTTAAAGAACACTTTCATCAAAAGGAATCAAAACAAATGCAAAGTTCTGTCATGAAACTCTAGATGACGCAGGCTGATGGGTCTCATACTCACAGCATTAAACTACTTGGCACAATTAAGTATAATTCCATTTGAGACCTTTTCTGCAGCCCTGAAGGACAAACCTTTTTTATTTTACAGTATCTGGAGCCCTTTTTTCGATTATTTGAGGACCTCTAAGTCCAAAAGATTGAAGACAGGCTTGTTGGACTTGGCTTGGATAAAAGGAGTGTCTTAATACAACACTCTGTACTTGATGTATATGTTTTTGTAAGTTTTTTTTAATGGTATATTACAAGGTACTTTTCAGTGTCTCTGCATTTTCTTTCTTTTATTATTTCTTTTAATTATTTGTTATCTCATTTGCTTATTTATTTTATAATAACTCATTTGTTTATTTTGAGGGGAGATGATGGATAATTTATTGGTGCTTACTGTGAATGTTTTTTGTATGCTTTGCACTAAAAATGTTCAATAAATATATATTTTAAAAAAAAACTACTTGGCACAAGCTGATTGGTTCATGCTGAATATGCAGCCAATGAGCTTACTGCTTTACATTTAAATGACTGGTTATCATTCACTAGAGCAGTTCGCAGTGCACTCTCAGAGTTCCTCTAAAACCCTCCACCTTCCCCAGCTCCACCTGTAAAGATCTGCTATGGGTTATTACATATGCAATTTATGCAGCAGCAGTAAGTCTTAAATACTCACAGAACCGTATCGGCGTATGTATTGGCAGTAGCAAGTTCCTGCTCTGCAGCAGCAGCCACAATAATCAACAACAACAGCAATAACCAACTGCAGCAGCAATCCAGCAGTGTAGAAGATCTATTCTGCCAAGACCAAATACATTAACATTGTCATATCCATTACCATGCTAAAATCTTCCTAGAGTTGTCATGATAGAACTGTGTAAAAATGAACACTACATCACTACTGTTCTGCTGACATTGCTGGCTATCTATTGAATGCTGCTGTTGTTCCCTAAAAAAGATGCTAAGCTCTAAGGTGTTCAAAGTGTGCTGCAATGTGATCCTCCTGGAAAAGAGTCCACTTACCGGACACTGTGAATAAACAAGGGGGAGAGAACAATGTACATTTTGTCATGGTCACAAATGTATTTGTGTCATGGTGACCCTGTGAATGGATTAACACTGAAGTTATGAGTTTACATACAGACAACAGCCCACTGCAAAGCTCAAGATCACCTGTCAGCCTCCTGCCATTCCAATACTCCACTGTAAATCAAACCCGTCACCACTGCTAACAGGTACCAGATAGAGTACCTGATTTAGATTTTAGAAGCGAGTTTTAAATGTCAGTTCAGCCGGATGCACAAGCAGTAATTGAATTATCATTAGTGAAAGGAAACCAGAGCCACAGCCCATTATGTGCCAAACAGTTGAGTATGAGGCTTAGTGTTGCACCAGGGGAGATGTGACCTTTCTAATGAGAGAGGTGGGATGTGTGAAGTGTACTTGAGAAAGAGAAGGCTATCATGCATCAGCTGTAAGCCTGGCTCTGTTTTAAGTGTGCTTGTTTTAGTTGGGCATTTGCACTGCCTAGAAAGGCCATCAGTCTGGAGGTGAAAGTCATGAATCAAAACCTTCTTAGAATTACAGATGGAGAGAGAATACGTGGATTATACCATAAGTGCATTGTAGGTTGTTTTGGATAAAATTTTCCAAATTAGTTCATGAATATTATGTAAATTATTATGAGGTCATAAAAACAGTTTAACAATTATAGATTAATAATAATTGAATGAAAAACCAGTTGAATGGTTTTACATGGAGTACAGCACACTACTGTTCCTGAATGGCATGTCAACTACATTATATCTCTTTCACACAGTACATGTGTACTGACACCAGAAGAAAGTACAAAAAGTGTGAACAGAAATGACTTCATCATGAAACATGTCAAAATTACAATTGGAACTCAGCACTGGTGAGATCCTCCATTCTTCTCTTAAAGGGAGGTGCCCTGTCATTTGGGAGTTGCTAGGGCCATAGGTCTCCAAAAGCAATAATCTCCCATTGTTCCTTGCTTTTAACCTCCTGGCACTTCAAACACCTCAACTCCATTTAAACTGTCAAGCACTCCCTCCTTTCACCTTTGATTAGAAGCCTAACTCCAGACTTATCCACAGTCAAATAAGCTCTGGAAAATCCTCCAGAGCCGTTCAATCATCTACCACCTTACAGCAGAGCTCAGTCTCTCCACAGTGAGCTTCACCGCAGGGCTCCGGCTCTCATCATAAGCACACACGAACACCTAACAATTACCTCTTAGAGCTACAAACACTGTCATCCTCATTATATTCACAACTATGTAGAATTAAAGCAGTAGTTCATCCAAAAATCTAATTTATAACAATATTTACTCATGTGGTTCCAGCCAAAAATATCTGAGGAATTATTCAATGATAGCTGATCATTATCCATATGCTGGCAAGCTGAAAAAAAAAGGTCTACATATGGTCTACTACTAGTATACTACTTTTATGATGCTTTTTTTATGTCAAGAGCTCCAACAATTATACTTTTGTGTTAAACAGGCAAAAACAGGAAATAACAGGCTAAGTAAATAATGGCAATTTTCGTTTTGGGGTGAACTGCAGATTCAAGTCTGTTAAGAGGATCATACAATACACAAAACCTCTATCAGCTCTTTGTAAGACAGACTTTCTGAGTGCCTGAACATTAATTGTGGCAGTTAATGCTGTGAATTACCCATGAGCCAAGAGTGCTTTGCCTTGAGTACAGGAGAACAGAACAAAAGAGCGCGCCAACTCGTCTGCTTGAGGCTTCTCAGCACAACTCAAATAAGAGCTTTATCAGATCAGTGGTGATGACTCACGCATACAGAAAAAAAACTCATTTATCTTCTCAGAAGAAAAAAAAAAACATTAAGATTAATTACAGTGGATTCCGATTTTTATGAGCTCAAATGAACCGAGAGACCAAATGAAATATTTATACTTTTAAAATGAACTGATGAAAGTAAAAAGGCACCCAAAATCATGTTCCCTTAAATTGTAACCTTTATATTTTAAAGGAATATTTCACCCAAAAATTAAAATTTGCTAAAAATGTACTCATCTTCTGGTCATCCAAGAGGTAGATGGGTTTGTTTGCTCAATAGACAGATTTAGAGATATTTAACATTACATCACTTGCTCACCAGTGGATCTTCTGCAGTGAATGGGTGCCGTCAGAATGAAAGTCAAAACACCTGATAGAAACATCACAATAATCCACAAGTAATTCACACAACTCCAGTCCATCAATTAATGTCTTGTCAAGTGAAAAGCTGCATGTTTGTAAGAAACAAATCCATCATTAAGGCATTTTAACATTAAACCACCACTTCTGGCCAAAATGCCATAATCCATAATAACACTTCCTCCAGTGAAAAAGTCCATCCCCTGTTGTCCTCTCACATCAAAATTCACAGACGTATCTGTTTTTTGGACTGTTTTGCTTGTAAACAGCAGTGGCAGAGCTAGAGTTTTATACATGGGGTGGCCAAGGCTAATTCAGAGGGTCCATAGACCATGACAGAAAATCAGTGCATAACTCCAACCTGGCTTTAAAAAAGCATGAATAAATCCTAAGATTGCTGATTGCTTCACATTACCCCACATTAGCTGTACATTCCTACCTTCAAGTAACTTCAAATGTTAGTCTATCGAAACTTATTTCTCTTACTTCTATCACCTCATTAACCAGTGGTTGGGGCAAAAGATCTAACATTAACTTGTAGGCTTTCAGAATTTCAACTTACTTCAAACAGGGCTGCCAGCTTTTGAGTTCAGCCTGGAGTGAGAATTATTCAGGTACACTACCAGTCAGAAGTTTTTGAACAGTAAGATTTTTAATGTTTTTTAAAGAATACTCTTCTGCTCACCAAGCTTGCATTTATTTGATCCGAAATACAGCAAAAGTAATACTGTGAAATATTTTTACTATTTAAAATAATTGCTTTCTATTTGAATATATTTTCAAATGCAGTTTATTCCTGTGATTTCAAATCTGAATTTTCAGCATCATTATTCCAGTCTTCAGTGTCACATGATCCTTCAGAAATCATTCTAATATTCTGATTTGCTGCTCAAAAACATTTATTAATAATATTATTATTATAATTATAATTATAATGTTGAAAACAGCGGAGTAGAATTTTTTTCAGGTTTCTTCGATGAATAGAAACTTCAAAAGAACAGCATTTATCTGAAATAGAAATCTTTTGTAACATAATAAATGTCTTTATCATCCTTTTTGATCAATTTAAAGCATCCTTGCTAATTTTTTTAAATATTGATTATAATAATAATAATAATAATAATAATAATAACAACAACAACAACAACAATAATGAAAAATGTTTTTTGAGCAGCAAATCAGCATATTAGAATGATTTCTGAAGGATCATGTGATACTGAAGACTAGAATAATGATGCTGAAAATTCAGATTTGATCACTTGGAATAAATTACATTTTAAAATATATTAAATAGTATTATTTTAAATAGTAAAAATATTTCATAATATTACTGCTTTTGCTGTATTTTGGATCAAATAAATGCAGGCTTGGTGAGCAGAAGAGAATTCTTTAAAAAACATTAAAAAAAATCAAAAACTTTTGACTGGTAATGTACACTTTATTTTTTCTCATTTTTTCTAAACTAAACTATACAGGGAACCCTATTGTTAAGGTTAAAAGTAACAATTGATTTGTATACAAATTCATATTAGACCATTATTATACTAACGTTATATCTATATATTTTTATTAAATATAACATAAAAGACCAATTATAAGTAAATATATAAATGTAATTTTTGCAAAATTCTCTCTAGTGTACATTTTTCTCACTAGTTTATGGACACTGAATGGATTTTCTGCTGTTATGTGACAATGTTTTCTAGCTGCTGTCTTTCCGCAGTTGAAACACTCATTGAGTGATTACACGAGACACGATTCAGTAAGATGTAGTGTATCTTTCAACATGGATCGGATGTTCAGTATTTATTTCATGCTAATAAGAATGCACTCCTGCTTCGCTTGAACTGAGGCAAAGCGGGAGCACGCATGAACCGTCACGCTACTAAAGAGCTCCAAAACTGTATTTATCGTTCAGAATTCTTAATAAAACTAACAGAGATTGAATGCTAAGACTTTGTTTCCTATGATCAAAAGTGACCTCTTGTCTGTCAGCTCGTTGTCTCTGTCCTCTCTGCTCTGCGATGTTTTTCACTCCGTAAGAAAATGAACGTGTGGCGCAAGAGGCTGGAAATGAACAAGATGAAGCGCAATGCGGAACACCACCAGACGCGTCGCATGCTTGAGTTCGAGGCTAAAATAAAGGCTTCTTTCAGTACGATTAAACAAAGAAAATGAAATAGTAGCATATTAATTTTTGGAGTGGCACCCAGGTTGGCCGATCAGATGTCAGGGGTGTCCAGTGCCACCCTGGACACCCCTCTGGCTCCGTCACTGGTAAACAGTGCTTGATCTGTGCATATTTCTCTCCTGATTCAGACGAGACAACTGGAGAAACAATATTATAGATAGAGTTAAATAGTTAAAAACATCTTAATAAATGTGTTTACTACTAACACACACAGTTTCTCACTTCAAAACGTTAACTGATGGACTGGGGTCACATGGATTATTGTGATGTTTTATTAGCTTTTTGAACACTCATTCTGACGGCACCCATTCACTGCAGAGAAAAAGTGATGTAATGCTAAAAAAATAGGCTAATGCACATGTTATGCACATGGCAACTTCTCTCCTATATCTAAAATAAAACAACCAAACCAAATGAGGCAAAACACAAGCAGGCAATCATAAAGATGCTTCTCATGTATATTTATAACTTTGTTCTGTCAGAGCCCTGAAGGTTACTGTAAAAGACACAACATATCCTAAAGCTCTGCAATCCTGATGACATTAAAGAGACTTAAGTGCACACACACAAACACACATATATATACACACACAACAGGCTTCTCAGAAAATGTGCCTGCCAATATAGAGCACTACTCAGTGTGCGAAATCCATAAATAAATATATTTAATATAAGCTGTCTTTTTCACATAAGCTACATCTCATTAGACTGTAACATCCCCGCCGCTCCAAATGATGAAGCGAGAAGACTTCTAATGCAAAATCGAACTCAGTGTAGCGGAGAGCAGCTGCTTTGCCTCTCAATGTCAAACGCTGTGTGGTTACATATTAGAGCTCTCACATGTGTTAGAGGCTCTGTTTCAGAGATTATAAGTGGAACAAACATATTTATTTGAAACATGTGGATAGACAAGCAAAGAGAATGGAAAAAAATACCTAAATCTCATTTGATTTGATGTGTGAGAGCCTGAGCAGGCAGTAACACACCAGGTGGACAGCATAGTAATTACTGCATTAAAGCACTGACAGCAATTACAGCTACATATACCAGCTGCTGCAATTCAGTGGTGCTGAGCTGATCCGCAAAGCAAGGAAAATGAAGAGTGTAATGATCAACAAATTAAAATGAACATGTTGCAGAAAATTGCAATTCCATAAGCTTTCTTTCCGCTAATGATGTGCACAAAAGCGCAATCACAGCTCCAAAGGAATAAATACACTCCTTACAGGTCTAAGAAGGTGCAGATATTGCGAATCTGACATCTGTCCTGGTTCAATAGCCTTTACATGTGAGGACATGTTCAGGTGGCACATAAAGAAGGGCGTGAAAAGTGTGATAAAACAGTGGTTCTCAATATTTTTGACTCCAATTACCTCGCTTTGTCCAAGACAATATTCAAAAGACTGTTATAATAAAAATAAACTCAAAAATATAATGTCAATCCAATGTTGTACACTTTTTTACTGCTTTTTTTAGTATTTTAATTAGAATTATGTTAATATAACTAAATTTAAATAATTTTAAGACTTATTGGTGAGAACCACTGATGTAAAATGAATAAACATTATTCAAAGTACTAAAATTAACACAAAAGTTTCTCATGTGCATGCAATTTTTTTCCCGCATGGGCAAAAATTTTGACATTTGCAGAAAATAAGAGACTTTTGCAGGTATACAAGAACATTTATGTGTGCATGTGAAAACTTAAGTAGAAACACACAAAATGAAAATGTTTGTAATGCTTTTTAAATTTGTTTACAATTTTTTAAGTTTTAATTGTTTTCTAGTGCGTATGTGAGATTTTTCAGAATCTCATTTTATGGTCTATGGTCATTTAACTATTTGTAATATTATTCTTATTATTTATTATTTTTAAATAAATTTTTTAAAAATGCAAAATTGAAGCAGTTTTCATTAATTGGACTTGGACACCACTGTATTTATTTGCAAGAAAAACCTGAAAAACATCCACAAGACAAATTCCCAATACTCAGAGAAAGACTGCAAAGATCACATTCACAACAGCACACATTCAACTCCCCAAAAGACTATCTATTATAAGGCAGCAGTTATAAGGATGAAATGCTGGGTCTCCCGTTTCAAGCTTACGCTGCATGAGCAGCTTAATTCACAGCTACAGCGCCTGCGGTTCTCTCTCACATTGCTACATCGCTCCATCTTCTAGAATCTAGATGCTCTCAAAAAAAAAAAAAGCAGCTAACTGCACTTTCTTTAAATTGAATTCATACAGCCTGGCCTTTTACTGGGCAGACCTGCAGGGGACAGCAGGAGACCGCCTGTCCGTCAGCACTACTGAATAGTGGAAAAGAACAGAATAGATCAATGAGTTTAGATTAGACTTTTACATTTTATAAGCACATTTGGTCCCACTTAATATTATGTGTCTTTAACTACTTGTGTACTTATGTTAAAAAAAACCCTTTGGATTTACACTTCCTATTAAGGTGGGATACAATGCATAGGAATGGTCAACAGTTTAATTATAGATGAAATTACATGCAGATATTTTCTTAAATTTAAGTACAGTGTAAAAACGTGCAATTTATCAAAAGACTAAATGTACTAAAATTGAAAAAGATTACATTTTATCACATAGTAAAGTATATCCACATATTTTATGTTTATATGGAATGCAGGAATGCATACTGCATATTCAAATTTACATTGGCACTCTGTTCCAGACTACATATGATCAGTTTGATAGAATACCTTATTCAGCTCAAATGCACAGGATTTTATGCTGGATTTATATTAAGTATTCTTTCCACAGCAGTAACAATTAAATTCAGTTGAAATGTATTTGTATAGCACTTTTCACAAAGCTTTAGAAAGAATGAAATACTTTACAATCAACCTTACAAAAAGACTTACAATCAGCAAAAGTGCCAAGGAAAAAATTCTCCCAAGAGACCTTGGGAGAAACTAAGAATCCATGCTTCTTTCTGACCTTCAGCAGACAGGGTATATAAATCATATACAAAAGCTAACTTTCATATAAAGGGAAGACAAAGATATGATGGAATCCAATCCATTCAAGGCAGTTTAACAGCACCATCTAATCCAGGCGCAGGGAACCATGTCTTATGGGCCCGTCTTTAGCTTGGTAGCGGCCTGCAGAAAGCTCTTTTTCCAGCATGTGATTATCCCAATTAGTCTGATGTACTGAGATTATGCCAGACTGCAGGACATGTTAACGCATTTATTCATTTTCCTTTTTTTCCATTGAAGCACAAGATGCTCTTTGGATGAATCTCAAACCATGAAGTTTATGCAGCTTTAAAAGTGCTGCTGCATTAAAATGGGACTTAACAAATACAAAGACATTAAATTCATGTTAATATTAACCCTCACTCTATGTATATACACTGCAAACCAAATGTTTAGACTAAAGATTTTTTATGTTTTTAAAAGAAGTCTCTTATGCTCACCAAGCCTGCATTTATTTGATAAAAAATATAGTAAAAGTAGTAATACTTATTACAATTTTAAATAACTGCTTTCTGTTTTAATAAAATCCTGTGCTGGCAAAGCTGAATTTTCAGCAGCCATTACTCCAGTCTTGTATCACCTGATCCTTCAGAAATCATTTTAACATGCTGATTTCATTAAACAAATCATAATTATTCCAAACTTTTGGCTGCCAGTGTACATATATGCATTTATGTATTTATGTATAATCCAGGCTGCATTATGCAAGTGCATGTTTAATCCAGAGTACATTCCCTAAGGGGAAATACCACATAAAAAATAAAAAGGAAACACAGAAGGAAAAACAAAGAGACAGAATGAGCGGCGGCCTTTAATTGAAGAGCAAGTAGAGCAGAAAAGAGGCCTGCCTCATTAGTTCTGCAGGACAGAAAGAAAGAGAGACAGAGACAGAGGCAGGGGCTCCAACTCCATCCTGCACGGCACTTAATTAGTTATTAATTATTACTCTTGTATTGTTAACTGATTACATTCAAGTCCAGGAGTCTTGGGATGACAGCATTGTGCTCTCGGACTATGGTGGGATTCTGGGACAAACAATGAATCATTGAATGTCTTAAATCCATAAAAGTGTCCTCTCAAAATGTAAGGGTTATAAATATGGAATTCTACGAGATCTGAACTTGACAAATGAAGACACTATCTACATATGGACTGGTAAGTGCTGTTTTTGACAGACACAGACTTCACAGCACACATTACGCCAAGATGATGTACACTTTCTGCCATCTGGTGGACAAACATAGCATAGCAGTTCGTTAAGTTAGTGCCAAGTTGCAACAAATATGACAGAATTTGACCGATTAGCATGATCCAGTTAGCTTCTGCTGATAGATGCTGTAACTACACTATCTGGACCCCCAAAACACTTTTTTTACATTTACAACCATTTAAAAGTAGCTGTTTATTCTGCAAGCAATACATAAAATGCAAATATTTCATTATAGCAGATGTTTGGACCTGAATAGCCCTGGCTGCTGCTTCATGTCATGATAGTCGCTAGTAAAGGGCTTGGGACTGTTTAGACATGACAACACAGAGACTATTTAAATCCACACAGGCAAAAAGGACGGTAAAAGAAGTTGATGATGGACTTAGTGATTAAATAGACCGATATAGATGTATGAGAGCATGTGGCAGGTAGAAAATAGACAACCGCTTTCAACAATTCAGCAACAACATGCCAGGCTGTGAATATCAACACAGTTATAAAATGATCCTGTGTACAGTGTGAATACAGTCAACAGTGGACATTTTAGCAGGAAGATCAGTTGTATTTCTCACTTGGCAAACTACTATGATGCTTTGTTTAACCCATTTAGGCCTAAAACGCCTTAAACGTCATAAAGGTAAACACACACAGATGTGTGATCAGGTTTTAATGGGTTAATCGATGAAGATTCAGAATGTGAGTAAAAGTTGCACGGATTGTGTGTTGAGCGATACCTTTGCTTCACCATTTGCGTTTTTTAAAGCCATTGTGATTAGTTGTGCTATTATCCTTTGTAACTGAATCATCTGTGCGATTATGTCACACACTGAGCAATCTTTGATCCAAATGGGAAGACGCAGACCCAGACGCAGACGCAGACGGCTGACATTCTACACCACTTCTGACAAAACACCAACTGTCCCTGATCATCAGTGCAAAGACATTCTGTCTCTCAAATTCCAAAAGCCTCCACAGGGAGCACTGGAAAACAACACAATACTCATTTACAGGTAAATTAGGCTATTTATGATTTAAGATTGTATTGGTAACACTTTATAATAAGATTCAACTCATTAACATTAATTAATACATTAGGTATTATGAACTACCAATGGCTGCATTTAGAGCATTGATTTGTGTAGGTTTTAACATTTTAAAATTTTATAAATCAGCATTATTCAAACTATTGTTCCATTATTTAATGTATTATGAACAAACACGATCAATGAACAATACTAAAATGGTAACAATGTAATAAGATATCACTTACAATGAAATCCAAAGTTCTGTCATGAAACTCTAGATGGCACAGTCCGACAGGTCTAACTCAAGCTGACACGATGACATCATTATCACATAGCACAGCTGATTGGTTCTCTTTTGTATCAGCAGCCAATGAGCATGCTCTGTAGCAGTTGCAGCATGCTTTAGAAACCCTCCGCCTTCCCCAGCTCCACCTGTATAGATCTGCTATGGGGTGATCATGTATGCTGTATATGGAGGTTGCTTCATATATGTTATGCAGTATGTGCAGCAGCAGTATTTCTTACATGTTCACAGCAGCATGTTGTGGATGTACAGTGGTGGCCAAAATTATTAGAACACTAGTATCTTCACCAGCTAAAAATGGTTTTAAGTCAGTTATTTCTATCTTTTGCTGTAGTGTGTCAGTAGGAAATATCAGTTTACATTTCCACACATTCATTTTCCCATTAATTGTAATAATCCAGTGAGATTTTTATTTGCACAAGGAGTCTGACAACAGCCAATGCTCCACACAGAGATCTGATCTCATCATCATCCAGTCTGTCTGGAATGACATGAAGAAACAGAACAAACTGAGACAGACGTCTCAGACGTCTCCAAGATGATTCAAGAGACCTGTATACTATAAAATGATTTTATATACACTAATTGCCAAGGCAATATTCCTTATTTTCATTTAGTTTAATTGATGTAATAAAATAACAACTTAAACTGAAATAAAAATGAATAAAATGACAATAAAATGACAAAAAATAAAATCACACAATAAAATTAATTAAACCTTAACTAAAATGAAAAAGAAATCAGAAGATATAAATTTAAAAAAATTAATAACTATACTATTATCTCAGATAATAGGTAACACTTTACAATAAGGTTTCATTAGTTAACTGTATTAGTTAACATGAAAAAAGTCAAATGATATTTCCTACTGACCCACTACAGCAAAAGATAGAAATAACTGACTTAAAACCATCTTTAGCTGGTGAAAATACTAGTGTTAATTATAATAATAATCTAATAATTTTGGCCACCACTGTATTGGCAGTAGCAAGTCTTGGTACTTGCTCTGCCGCAGCAGCAGCGTAGCAGATCTTTTCCGCCAAGACCAAACACATTAACATTGTCATATACATTAGCATGCTAAACCCTCCGAGAGTTGTCATGATAGAACTATATTTTACTACACTGTAAACCCTAATGTTGTAAAGCAATCAGGTTCTCATGAATTAACATAACTTAAAATACCATGTTTTGCCATCATAATTCAAACAGGTATGTTTAATAACCTTATTTGGCAGCAAAATCTGTCAAATGAAAGTGTTAAAAACTCAAATTTACAATTTATTTCAATTATTCACTCTTTCTCTGTTCAGTCTGATTAATCTTGAAGTTCTGCCTGACAACCATGCTGATTGGTAGATAACACAAGGCGGTAAATATTTGGTCTTTGACAAAACTCATTGTGAAGATGAAAGAAGTAAACTAGAAAAATATTAAATTGGTAGGTAAAATGTGTACACTTTTTCTTATTCGTGTTGGCAAATTCATACTACTGTAATGTTAATAAATCAGACCTTGTGTTAATGAATTGAAAAGTGTTACCATTGCAGCATTCAATCAAGAATGACTAGCAATGCATTACTTACAAAAACACTTACCACTTCTAAGTATCATTTCTGATAGATATATTGATATGCCTGATGACAGGACAGTCACGTAAAGACCGAAAACAGTATACCAACAGGCCATCGTGGGACCAATGCCCTCCCAATGGCTTATAGAAGTAAAGCACTTAATCCAAATTGCACAGCTGGTCCAGACCCCTCTTCAGTCTCTGCTTAACACTTGCTATTCTCTCTGGGTGACTTAGATACACACAACACGGGCCAAAACAAGACTCCATTACACCTCCAATAGTCTAATAGACCAACAAGCAATGTGTATGCAGTACATGAAAATTGGTGTCAAAATGATTATCAGAAAGGTTACTTTCCTGCCGAACAGACCAGCAAAGAAAACCTTCAACCAAAAAAGAAAGGTTGAGTGTTGTTATTGTTAAATAAAACTTTGTTTCTGGTAATTGAAAAATCCGAAACAAAAAAATATAATTAAATATAAATATATAAAAATATATTTATATATTATATTTTGTACATTTATTTTTTATAATTAAATATAAAATATGTAATAAAACTATAAATGTAAAAAACAAAAATGAAAACATTTGACTTGGCAAACAACTGAAAAACTAAACTGAAATACAAAATGAGAGCAGCATAAGAAAACTACGTAAATTCAACTAAAATTGAAATATAGCAATAAAAATGTATTAAACACATGCCTTCTGTACCAAAATTATTAAAACTAAACTGAAATACAAATTAAAGCTATTTAGAAATATTTTTTAAAAACTACCACAATGAGAACAGCATAAAAAAGTACGTAAATTCAACTAAAATTAAAATGTGACCCTGGACCACAAAACCAGTCATAAGTGTCAATTTTTCAAAATTGAGATTTATACATCATCTGAAAGCTAAATAAATAAGCTTTCCATTGATGTACGGTTTGTAAGGATAGGATAATATTTGGCCGAGATACAACTATTTGAATATCTAGAATCTGAGGGTGCAAAAAAATCAAAATACTGAGAAAATCACCTTTAAAGTTGTCCAAATTAAGTTCTTAGCAATGCATATTACTAATCAGAAATTATGTTTTGATCTATTTACAGTAGGAAATTTACAAAAAATCTTCATGGAACATGATCTTTACTTAATATCCTAATGATTTTTGACATAAAAGAAAAATCAATAATTTTGACCCATACAATGTATTTTTGGCCATTGCTACAAATATACCCCAGCGACTTAAGACTGCTTTTGTGGTCCAGGGTCACAAATATAAAAATAAAAACTAATTCAAAATATATGCCCTCAGTTCTAAAATTATTAAAACTGAACTGAAATACAAATTAAACCTATTTAGAAATATTTAAAAAAAAGAACATAATTAAACAGCATAAGAAAATTACGTAAATTAAACTAAAATTAAAATATAAAAATATATTTTATATCATATAAATAATACTAAAATCTCACTGGTTGAAAGACCAACTAGTAACTACCAATGAAGAAAGCATATCTTCCCAAATAATTATCAACCTTGATTAATATGGGAGCCACATTCCTATCCAGCATCAATTATCGAGCTAATCATCATTTGTGAAACTCAATCCCAGATTTAAAAGCAGGACTTGTATCCTCTGTGTCCCTTACCTGTACCTCATCCCAGTCTGGAAGGAGATAGACTCCTGTAGCGACACTCCATTGGTCCTCAGAAAGTCCTCCAGATTTTTGAGCTGGGCGGCCGCCCGCACCTCACGCAGACTCCTAATCTCACCCAGTTCCCCCCCACCCTGCCGCAAAGGGTACAGGCCCTGGTCAGACAGGTAGCGGTCGATGTCGCTCCGCATGCTTTCGCTGAAGGACAGGGACAGCATCTTGCTGCTGCTAATGCTGCTGCTCCTTCGTATGCTGTTCCCCGGTGGCCCATTCTTGGGGATCTGCAGGGGTTCGGAGGGGACACTGTGTTGGTGGCTGAGGCGGTGGCCGGCGTGCCCGACCCGCACCTCAGTCAAACTGCTTCTGTGAGTGGCGAACATGCCCTACAACCAGGTGACCGGGTCTCACGCACACAGACAGAAGAGTGAAGCGAGTGGCATGACAGAGACCAGCAGACTGTTGCAGGTCAGAGCCCTTGCTTTAAATAGCGCCAGCCTCCCATGGCAATCAACACATCCATGCACTGCATTCAGAGCCCACCCTCCTGGCCCCTCTTCTCCTGTGGTACTCTGATCTTCATAGAATAAAGTCAAGTGGGAGTTGTATTCTTACACACACATGCGTGATCAAGTAACAGAGGTGAGTGAACATTCAGGCATGCGTGAAGAGTGCTGTAAGGCCTGCTGCAGTTGCTCTGGAGAACCCGAATGCCAAAACTATCCAGGATCCAGTCAGTCCAATCAGCCTAACGTATGACGGTCAAAAAATAGACTGGCACTGACCCCAACAAAGGCCAGAATCCTAAAAGTAAACATCATGTACCTTTTCTCTTGTAGTTTTCTCTTGTTTCTTCAACTTTGGGCACTTTTCTGTACCAGGTTTATTAGGTTTGGGGTTGATTTAGGTTGATTTTTTTATTAAAACTAATATCACAGCAATTTTTTTCCAGTTACTTTGTTACATGAAGATAACAATAAAATTATCATGTCTTCATCACTTTTTTTACTAGATTAAAAAGTTACAATTTTAAACGTAATTAAAATTCACCATAAAATATTATTACATGTTTTAAAAATATAAATATTGATCATTTGTAATATATAAAATATATAAAAACATAAAATATATAAAAATAAAATAAATAAAATCATATATATATATATATATATATATATATATATATATATATTGAAATAATTGGTTACACTTTATTCTATGGTGTCCATGTTACAGTGTAATTATACATTTAAATACTGAGTAATATTAATTAACTACATGTACTTACTATATGGTTAGGGTTAGGATTAGGCTTAGGGTTACTTGCATGTAATTATGCATAATTTGTTATTATAATAGTAAGCACATGTAACATACATAACAAAGACACCTTAAAATAAAGTGTTACCAAATAATCCATTTTAATATTTATTGCGTGAAAATGATTTAAACCGATTTTTCAAAATACTGTAAATCACCTGAATTTTATGACTGGCTTTCTGATGTGATATCATTTCTGCCACACAGAATAATTTTTGCCTCTACAAATTTTGTAATGTTAGTGTACTTAGTTACCAAAGACAACAATGTTAGTGAAGAGCATGATGATTGCATGGCAAAAACAAAGAAGAAATCATGGAATTAAAAATAAAAAACAGATTTAAATTATTTACAACTAAGCTGCAATTGTCAAATTATGCAACAGTATTTATTTCATTTATTCAAGTATACTTAAAATATTAGCTATGAAATTAGCTTTCTACCATGTCAGTCACAGGTCAGAATGAAGTTAAACACAAAATGTAATTTGAGATGTGTTGGAAAAAAGCAAGCAAAAAGAAAGAGATGAAATTCTTTTGTGATGCACACTGTGATATCACTGCCAGACATTTTTAGTTGACAAATTTAGTGAGAAACTAGTGAGTGTGTGAAAAATGTGTTTTAAGAGACTTAAATACACAGGGTCAAAAGTACCCATAGCCTGAAGAAACACCCATATATTTCTGCAGTCAAAGGAAAAATACATATCAATATATACAAAGTTGTTTTTTTTAATTACAAGTGAAGTGGTCTGATGCTGCTTATCTGTGGCTTTGATGGATAACCAACTAATAATCACAGATCTAAATAAGACTGCCATTAGGAATGCTGAAAATAGTCACCGCTCAAACAATATCAAACTGACTGGTATTCTGCTGACAAATGACAACGAAATCCATTTAAAACAATATACAAGAACCCCTTGTGCACAGAACTGTATGCTGAGGACATATCTGAATAATTTACTCAACAAACATCCATGTCACATCATTAAAAAGAGATGCTTTCTTGTTATTAATTATGACAGCTGAATTCAGTGCAGAACATTTTATTAGAACACCTGTTACAAAATAGTGTCAAGACAGCATGTACAGGCCACATAAAATTATGCCTATTCAGATCTAATCCACATCTCATGTGAAGCTTTAGTCCTCTGAAGAAACAATCCTGGTCCAAAACGACATATCTCCCACCATAAAAGTAGAATCTGGTTTTAGATCTCATCAAGTCAGAGATAAAATCCACCAAATCTGCAACATTACATCCTCTGCTCATTCTCCACAGCTTAAATTATCTTTCTACCCTGCAAAAGCTCTACAGTCAGAAGAAAGTGACTCAACATGAGGCGAACCGACCTTCTTTATTCTCATAACTAAAACATCATGATGCAGTAGCTTACAGTATACCAAGACAGTCTGTGGATCTAAGCCCTGTTCTCCGTTCCCCCATCCCACTAACTGTGGCGTGAGCGGGATCACCATGCAATATCCTCAAGCGGGACCCATGTTCAGCCTTGTACTTACCCGGTTCCTCGGAGGTCGAGTCACGTACGGGTTTTGCACCACACTGCTCATCTGACAACTTAATGGTGGTCAGCACACTAAAGAAGACTGCCGTTTTCCTCCTTAAACTGAGAGCCTTTCGAGTATGAGCCTTAGTAATTAGTGAACAGCAAAATAAAAGCTCCACCCCTCAAAAACATCAGACACCACCCACTCTGGCGAATGTCACAGAGAGAATGTTTTGTGAACCTATCGCAGTGCTAGAATGCTCTGCAAACATGAATTATTCAAGACAGCTTTTGCTCTAAAAGCCTTTGATGTTGTACCACCAGAAAGTGAACTAAAAGCCATTTTTGCTTGTTCTCTGTTTCGTACGAGTACAACATTCAGAAGTACAACTCAGCTATCCCAAGCAGAATGAAAAACAAGAAAAAGCATTGCAGATTACCTTGTTCAGTGTTTAGTGAGAAAATCCTTGCTAAAACAATAAAAATAAAATAAATTTAAAAATATTTTTACTAATTACATTTTCAAACAAAGTAAAAGAAAATAACATTTCAGTACGCACAGTAAAGTTCTACACACATAGGATAAATTCTAAACAAGGTGCTACAAATAATTTAAATGCAAATGTCACATAAGTCATAAAGAAGTGATGTGAGTGTCACTCCTTGTTGTTTTCAAGTGCAGATATTCAGCTTTAGATAATGACGGCAACAGATTCAGGACCATAGGGATGAGAATGAGATGTTGGAGAGAGCGAGAGCAAAAAGCGGTTACGTATTCAAGTGGAAGTCAAACCCAGCAGACTGTAAACTTGTTCATACAGTAGATGCTGAGTGCTGTTCTCAGCTGCCCATTACAACAGGAAACACATTAGCTTTGAATGTATAAACACAGTAGCTTATTTGCTCTTGTGTTAACTACAGTTCTCCATACCAAGCAACTTTGACAATGCTGCGAACGCTGCCGTTTCCTTCATTTCCCTGTGACTAAAGACTCCAGGCGTGCCTTAAAACAGTAGCATCTATTATTTAGCATACACCATTTGCCTGTGATGTCACATCCAGGCTAAATATATAACTGATTTCATAGGCCAGTTCGAGTCTGCGTTCCTCCGTCTCTCGTGTGAAACCAGATCACCAGTAAGAGTAGGTTCAAATGACTCAGCAGAGCTCATTATTAAATAGTTACACTACATCTTGGCTTTGTGTAAGATGTTCATGTAAGGAATAGCTAAACAGAGACAGGAAGAGCTACAGTATCACTCTGACAAGATGAAAATAGAGAGAATATCTCTGTGTAGAATGCTAGTGATGAAATTTGTCAATAAATAAGGGTCAATAAATAAGCTTGTATTGATAGGACAATATTTGGCTGAGATACAACTATTTGAAAATCTGGAATCTGAGGTTGCAAAAAATCTAAATATTGAGAAAATCGCCTTTAAAGTTGTCCAAATGAAGTTCTTAGAAATGCATATTACTAATCAAAAATTAAGTTTTGATATATTTACGGTAGGTAATTTACAAAATATCTTCATGGAACATGATCTTTACTTCATATCCTAATGATTTTGGCATAAAAGAAAAATCGATAATTTTGACCCATACAATGTATTGTTGGCTATTGCTACAAATATACCCGTGTAACATAAGACCGGATTTTCAGCAGCCATAACTTCAGTTCTCAGTGTCACATGATCATTCAGAAATCATTCTAATGCTGACTTGCTACTTATTATCAATTATCAAACATTTCTTATATTAATGTTAAAAACTGTTATGTTGCTTAATATTTTTGTGCAGTTTGATTACTTTTTTCAGGACTCTTTGATGAATTGAAACAATTTATTTAAAATATAAATCTTTTGTAGCATTATAAATATCTATAGTGTCACTTTGATCAATTTAATGCTTCCTTGTAAAAATAAATAAAAGAATTATTAATAAAAATACTTAAAATCACTGACCCCAAAGTTTTGAACAGTAATGTATATACTTCAAGTATATTCTCCATACGACATTAATTTAACAACATTAGGCTGAAAATATAGTTGTACTGAATCAAGTAAAATTTTAAGAAGCATTTTATGCCATTTTAGAGCAAACGTCATCACAACTACAAAATACTAAGATTATAATAAAATACTACATTTTTTTAAATATATCACCCAACCCTACAAATGGTTAAAAATCCTTGCTGTTAACACAAAAGTTTCAGCCTCAGCACATGTTAGGAAGTGGAGAGTTACTGATTTTACAATCCCGCTCCATCACCATTGTCCTTGAGCAAGGCACTTAACTCCAGGATACTCCAGGGGGACCGTCTCTGCATTTTACTCTACTGTATAGTGCTATGGATGAAAGCATTTTATGTAATCTTGTGGAGAGCTGGCTATATTTACACATGAAGGGCAGATGTACAGTACCTGTAAAACTGCAGCTGCCTCTTTGGACTCCCATATCGAGCTCTACAGCAACAGCAAAAAAGAATAAAGGACTGTTAGTACAACTTAGTTTGTATATTTGTATTACTATTCACTCTCTTTGAGTGAGAAGGTTCTGCTCACGCATAGGGGGATCCAGTCTGCCGTGTGGAGAGACGAGCAGGTGAATCCGTGTTAGGTTCAGGGTACATGGAGCCGTGAGACTAGCTGACAGCTCTTGTTCAGACTCTCAGCTTCTGTACAGAACACAGAGAAAATATGTCTGTTAAAAAAAGTAAAACAGTGCAAGGCCAGGAGGTGGCGCCACTTAGTTGTTTTGTACAACTCAGGGGGAACTACGTACACACATTAAGCACTCTGGAAATCAACCAAAAGACTAAGTTGCATTTATATCTCATTGCTGTATAGCCTGAATATCTTCCATCTGTATAGATCTGTATGTTTCTGCTTCTGAAAACAAACTCTTCCTAAGCCAAACTAAACATGATGCTGACTTTTTTTTTTTTTTTTGCTGTTCTTGAAATGCAAACATTAAAGGACATTAAACAGAGAAGAGATCATAGGGTCAGGAAAAAAAAAAAGACATGTTTTAATTGATTTCTGCACATCTTGGTCCAGGGGTGACCCACTGATCATTTATTTAGCTACTATGCTAATGCATATTTCAGCATTAATGACATGTGCCATAAATAGCTGAGCTTACAAGTATGCTGATGATTAAGTGGTGCATTATGGGGTAACTTTAACCTAAAAACCTATTAGAATTCAGTGCAGTAGTGAATTTTAGCCCCAGGAGTCACTTAACACATCTCTAATTCACTAGTGCATGAATTCAGAGGTCAGAGGCCATAAAAATGCAGATTCTCAAAAAGAACAGTCCTAAATGTCCTTATTAGCCGTGATCTGTCATTGCTAACATAGTATTCATATTATTTTAACTAATACGGACATAACAGTGAGGTCAATTAGCCTTCACCTTTTATAATAAATAAATAAATAAATTCCACTATTTTGAATGCAATAACTGTATGATCACTGGCACAAATAGGGTACAGAACAGAGCCTTTAAGTTGTTTTACATTCACATGAAGTTTGCAACGTTACTACAATTAGGAACATTATTAAAATCAGTGTGAAATACAATCACACATGTGTATATTCCGTATCCTGTCTTTTTTAATCAATGAACATTAAACAAATCCCAAAATACAGACAAAAAGTATTAAAAAAAAGTTAACAGAGCTGTAGTAATGGCAAATGTATCCTAAATTGCATGAAGTTGCAAGTCAAAGTTGCAAGTGCTTTTTAGTAGCAATACACTTTCAATAAATTTCATGAAAACAAATGTTGCATTATTTTTTCTTATAATAACTCTGGTAACAGAGCTGAATAGTTTAAATTATGTAATTTAAAACTTAAGTAAATTATGTAACTCCCTTAGTGTTGATATCACCTGAATATCAGCTGAACAAGTTATGTCGCTTTATTATAGTATTTTTGGGATTAATTAAATAACAGTTTATCTACAATATCCAATAGTTCACACAACATTATAAAAACACAGGACTTGAGCCTGTAATGCTTTAACAACGTTCAAAACTGTTTGTTAGTTCATGGATTGGAAACTGGAACAAGAATTATCACTGCTTATCAAAGAATTCCAAACTCTTGATCAGTGTACCTTAAAACAACAATGCCAAATAACTACATGAGATGTCAAACTGTAATCCCTGTGTGTTTTTTCCAGCATGAGCGAACTCTGAATATGACTGAACAAGAATGACTCTGTTGAAAGCCTGACGAGGTCCACCTGCTGCCTCCTCTCAACGCATGGCCAACTGGCCCATCTCCAGCCTGGCAGAATTTTACCAGCAGTACATTATAAACTGCAGAGATAAAACATTCAGGCAAGAGAAGTGAGAGAAAGTGTAGGGTCGACACTTTATACAGCTCTGTTTGGCACATGAAGTACTGATGCTGCTGCAGAGCGATACAGCAATCCAGCAGAAAGAGGGGAAGATTGTGGGGTCATATACACTTACAGAGTGCATTAGTACCTGCCCACCTCAAGTTTTTTTCCTCCTCATTCATTTCTCCTATATGGGTATTAAGAAGTCACAAAATTACAATTTTTTAAATTTGAAGCAAAAAGGTATTTGAAAATCAGACAGACAATGGTACAAGACTGTAATTAATGTGCCCCTATTATGGATTATGAAAGGTTCATATTTTGGTTTTGAGAGTCCCCAACAACAGGTTGACATGCATACAATGTCAAAAAACACTTTCATTGTCTATGCATTTATTTTTACCTTACTTGCTCAAGGACTCCCAAACGATTCGCTCAACGATTCATTTTTCCAAACCCCTCCTTTGCGTGACGCTAATCTGCAGTGATTGGTCGATTGGTCTCATTTCCATTTCATCATGCCTGTATTGCCCATAGACAGCGTTTGTTAGCAGTGCTGCTTGTTTACAGCCGTTACTGGGGAAACGGCTATTTTTACTGCTCCAAAAGGGGCACCTAGTGGCAAAGAATGAATTTGCATGTTCATTCAGACCAGCACAAAAAGACCAACAAGTGGGCGGGCAATATGCTAATATTTCATGTTGACCGTCAACATGAAATGGCTTGGGACTCCTTTTAAAAATGACTAGTTTCAGTGATTCAGAGTCAACTCTTTCTTTTGAGAGACAATAACTTCATACGATACACTTTCAGATTTAAAACTTTGCAGGATGTTTTCATTCACTTAGAGCTGTGTTACACACTGCATGAAAGGTAATTTTCCAAAATCCATAATTGGGGCACTTTAAAGGAATAGCTCACCCAAAATGACATTTTTGTCATCATTTACTACCCTCATGGCGTTCCAAACTTGTATGTTTCTTTCTTATGTTAAACACAAAAGAAGGTATTTTGAAGAACCACACAGTTGTTGGTCTTGGTCCCCATTGACTTCTATAGTAGGGAAAGAAATACTATGGAAGTCAATGGGGACCATCAACTGTTTGATTACCAGCATTCTTCAAAATATCTTCATTTATGTTCAACATAAAGAAACTCATACAGGTTTGGAATGACATGAGTAAATGATGACAAATTTTCATTTTTGGTTGAACCATTCCTTTAATGGCTTTAATGAGGGAAATAACTGCAATTGTTTAAAAAAAATAAAAGGAAATAATACAAAAAGATGGCTTCAACAAAAGCATGTACCATCGATTAACAACCTAGGAACTCATAGTAGGGCTGTCTTGAAAGGTTTATTTCACTTATTGTTAAAAAATTTCTGTATGGAGAAAACTGAACGTTTCATTTTGACTGTTGCACTCTATACACAACTCTTTGGAAAACTTGATTCTGATCTATGGTCTATGGCAGGGATAGGCAATTTCCAACCTGATCTCACAGAATTCTGTGTAATGACCACGGACTTAATTAACCCCTGAATCTGTGGTGGCATCACGGAATTGCCGAAAATTCCGTGATGGGCTCACAGAAGTGATACCAATGTAAGTCAGTGACAGGCATCAGCTGTGGTCCATGCACGGATTCACTGGCTCAACACCAGCGCTGCATCGCACGTAAAAAGAGTGACTCCGATGCAGTTATATTTTGTATATAAATTTATACTATATGAAGAGAGAGGGACACTTTGCATGACAGACTATGTGTTATGTATGTATGTATGTATGTTGATAGCCAGGCTTATTGATTGGCCTTTAGCTAGATACAGCAAAGAGCATTATGCACTGTATGTTCAACACAACCTAAAGGGGCAATGCCGATCAATGGCAATTTCAGTGTTCATTCCATTACAAAAGCTAGTTAGAATTTGACACTCCAAAATGTATATAAAATATTTAATTACTGTAACAGTATTTACATTTTACAATTTGTAATGTTTCCTGAGCAACAAATCAGCATATTAGAATGATTTCTGAAGGACCATGTGACACTTAAAGGGATAGTTCACCCAAAAAAGGAAATTCTGCCATTAATTACTCACCCTCATGTCGTTACAAACCTGTAAGACCTTTGTTCATCTTCGGAACACAAATTAAGATATTTTTGATGAAATCCGAGAGCTCTTTGACTCTCCCATAGACAGCAAGGGTACTACCACGATCAAGGTCCAGAAACATAGCAAGGACATCAGTAAAATAGTCCATGTGACATCAGTAGTTCAACCGTAATTTTACGAAGCTACGAGAATACTTTTTGTGCGCAAAGAAAACAAAAATAATGACTTTATTCAACAATTCTTCTCCTCCTCATCCAGTCTGCTGTGACACGCCTCCATTTTGGAGAGTATCACAACGCATGTGCGCACTTCCACTTCATGTAAACAACTATCCCTTTAATGACAGAATTTTCTTTTTTGGGTGAACTATCCCTTTAAGACTGGAGTGATGACTGCTGAAAATTCAGCTTTGCCATCACAGGATGAATTACGTTTTAAATTGTAATAATATATCATAATATTACTGTTTTTACCATATTTTTTATTAATTTAATGCAGGTGACTTCTTTATATACTGTAGGTGGTTATAAAAAAAAACAAGGCAGCATTAATGTGACATAATAGCTGCCAGTATTGTCTTGCATATGTTCTTCAGTGAATGACAAACAGCTCAGTTGTAAGACATTTAGCCAGAGGATGCTTGCTTTCTGTGGCATTTTAAAAATGGAGAGAAAAAGAGAGAAAGTGAAAGAGGGAAGAGAACAAGGGAATGGAAGTAAGATTTATAATATCAAGTTCACATTTCTGCTGTCTCATGCTGTTACGGGTGGCAAAGTGTGGGGGGAGGGAATAGTATTGGCTGCAATACACAGTCAGACATGAGCACCACTGCAACACACACACAGAGAGAGAGAGAGAGAGAGAGAGAGAGAGAGAGAGAGAGAGAGAGAGAGAGAGAGAGAGAGAGAGAGAGAGAGGTCATTTCCATTACTCAGCAGTTTCTTTCAAAAATAAAACCCGAATTTCAATGGGTTTTGAGGCATAGGGACATTTGATCATGATTCAGGAACACCAATTCAATGTCCATATCCTGTGGGGTCCAAAAATCTGAGGCAACATTATCTAAAGTACTTTTTTGAAACAAGTTAATATTAAGAAAAGTTTAAATTAACTTCTTTAATAATTGAATGTAGAACAAAGAAAAGCTATAATGCAAAATGAAGAACTAGTTTTCAGGTCATATCAGCTCATATGGTGCATTCAAGTTTGGTTTAGCTGAGTTTCTTTGTTTACAGGGGCAATGCACATTAATGAACATGACTGTAAATGTGCCAGAATTAGCCAGAAGGCTATTTTTCTTAAGTCATGTCGCTATAAGTCATGTCAGAAAGACTGTATTTACAAGTTGAATGCACATGAACTCCACCACAAAGTTGAAATTACGAGTGAAGTTTCGAGAGAAACTTTCTTTAAGCCCACAGTTTCCAAGATAGGAGAGTGTCAGTGGGAAAATATGGCTGACACAATAGATGCAATGTCTGTACTGATGATAAATGTATTCAAATTAATAAAAACATTATTATTATTATTATTATTATTACTATTATTATTATATATATTATATGTGTTCTTTATAGTTGAAAAAGGTTCTTTAGATTTTTAAAATGTTCTTCAAAACTGGTTCTTTTAGGAATTGTTCACTGAAAGGTTCTTTGGGGAACCAAAAATCGTTCTTCTATGGCATCACTGCAAAAACACTCTTTTGGAACCTTTATTTTTAAGAGTATAACTTCCATTAATTTGCCTATGCATATAAGCTCTATAATATACATTTATCAGCTGTATCAATGTTTACAGCATGCATAAGGTTACGTAACATCCTAGCTGAAACAAAGTAGGCAGGGAAACATAGTGATCCACCCTTCAGACATATGGAGTGAGTCAGGTTTAGAGAGGGAGAGGTGGGGCAGGCTTTGAGATCATAATGCAGTGAAGCCTCACTGTTGCCTCATCAGGATTCTGAGCAGTGTACTGCATTGTCAGCATGGTCTCACTCTCTCTCACTCTCTCTCTGTCTCAGCACTCCTTCAACTCCTCTACAGTGCTTTGTGGGGTGGCTCCTAACTCTTCTGTGTGTTAGAGATGAGCTGAGTGGTGGTCAATGTCTATTGTAGACATCCCACTTCCCCAAGGGCTTTTAAGAGCAGCTGAAGAACACAGAAAGTGCTGGCTGCCCTCATGCCAGTCCTCATTAGGAATGCATCCAAGATGTTTTTTCTTTTCTGCCTCTCTCTCTCTCCATCAGTTAACTACAAAATCAATCATAAGCGCTCTGTTACAGTCTCTGCTAATATGAGGCACAAAACCTGAGAAAATTTTGACTAAAATTTGCAGTTTGTTTGCTTTAGCCTCAATGTAAACCTGAAAATGCTGTTTTTCATCTGGTCTGTTTTGTATAGTTTGTTTAAATAGACATATCCTTTGCTGATTATATATCCCATAGTGCTGGAAAGAACAAAATCTGAAAGCATAGTTGGAAAAGTAAAATAATTCATGAATGAAAATGGTAATCTTATGATCAATACTGAGAAATAAGTAGTATGGTTATAAAATATAAATTCACTTGGTTGTCACAAAAACTTTGAATTTATGACATTATGGTGCCTTGAAAGACTGAAGGCACATCCATACAAACATGCTGACGGTTAAGTCACTCACTGACTCAGCAATAAGGGACTTATATTAAAAGGTATTACTGTGAATGTGGAGTTTCCACTGTTATGGGAAGGAATTTGGAAAAAAGTTACAATTTACTATAAATTTATTATTATTATTTTATATTTTATTTTAAAAAGTTAAACTTGAAAATGTCACTGACCTACTAATCACAAAAAGTTGTCTATTAGTAGAATGGTAAACAGCTTCAGCGATTATAATGAAACTGATTCAGTTTTGCAGTGCTTGCTTGCAGTAGATTGGACAAGTGCAAAAGTCTCCATCCCATTTTAAGTTTTAACATCCTATTTTAAGATTTTAGAGATGACAACCGATATTAGGGATTGAGCTATAAGCCAAAACATTCACACATAAGACTGTAGTAGGTATCTAACAAGACACTCATCTTGAATCAAGCTCTTTAAAGTACCAGGACATTCTACATTTATTGATATATAGAACAAAGATCATATAGAAAGTGTTATAAGAATGCCTAAGTAAACTTGTGAAAAACTTACTGTAACAGTGCCACTCAAACAAAACTGGTATGGTATGATGCATAACTAACAACTTTATATACAGTCTTGTAAATCCATTTAGATGCATTTCAACTCAGTAATGCATTCAATAACACATTTAATGGGATAGTTCACCCAAAAAGGAATATGAAACATTCAGTCATCATTTACTCACCCTAACCTCAATCCAAATCTGTATCACTTCTGTAGAACACAAAAGATGTTATATTTTGAAGATCCCACTGACTTTAATTGTATTGAGAAAGACTTCAACAGAAGACACAAAGTCATACAGGTCTAAAACAACATAAGAGTAAATAATGACAGAATTTTCATTTTTCAGTGAACTGTCCCTTTAACTTTCATTTTTCAACATGTAGAGCAGCATAAAGCTGAGCTGGAATTCCAGTCACTTTAGGACCTGCTTTCCACCTTCTTCTTCTCATATACTCCAGAACAGATCATATGGACTATCACAATCATCTCACTCCAGTGAAAATACAGTGTAACTGAATATATGAGGCACCTAGCAACCCTATGACTGCAGTGAGCCAATCACAGTGCAGAGTTTGAACTGCAGCCAAAACTCTGCAAAAGTAGACAGTGATCACCTAGAGTGCTAAAACATGAGTGTACACATAAGGGATGCATCAACATACAAATAAAAATGCAATACATCTCTTCTAACATTATCAGACATGACACAAGGTTACTTCCCACTCTCACTGAGCACCAAAGAACACAAAGGATTCTGGCATTAAACGTAAAAAAAAGACTACAGATATGACTCTAGTATGGATAAAAAGATATACTGCAGTTGCACACTCACCAGTGTCTTGTGCTGTGTTTCTGCCTGATAACTCCAGCTTGGCTTTCACTGTTGAAACACAGATGGGCTGAGCAGAATCCTGTCTGAAAGGTGTAAGATAGAGAAAGGAAGAGACAGACAGGGAAGAGAGAGAAAGGGAGGAGTGTGCTCAGGATGTTGCCAGTGCTTTGGCTTGCAGTAATGTATTCCTCTCCAAGCTCAGAGAATCTGCTACCCGGCTATGCAGATCATCAGCTCTGAATGTGTGTGTGCGTGCGTGCGTGTGTGTGTATGTGTGTGTGTGAATGTGAGGAAAAGTATTTGAGGTTGAAACACAAAAGCACAATAAATGCTGATATTTAAGTGCTGAGTAAACTAAACAAAAGCCATTCAGAGCAGCCGTGTAGATGTAGGGCTTTACTGGAGATACTGTGACAATGTCAATTCAACCATCAGGTAAACAAAACATGCATGAATACGGAATATAAAAATATTATATACGAATTAAATGAACAAATATACAGGTGTTTCACATTGCTTGACTGTTTTTACTGCCGTTGACTGTTTCTGTGATGATCCATTGGTGATCTAACAAACAAAATGCTTTGTAATGCAACCTTTGAAGATAAATGTATATTAGAAAAAGGACCAATTTATCTCTAGTTAGACAAGAACGTTTTTCTAATGATTTTCTTTCTAAAAGTGTGGTCCTTGACTGATAGAGCTGACTTATGATGCATAACATTATTGCTCAAATTTCATAGTGTGCCTTGAAATGACAATGCGTCATCTATTGGATTTCACAAATAGTTTTACACAAATATCTGATCCGGATTAAGCCAATTATGTGATGCATCTAAACATCACACAGCTCTTTAAAACTATCATGGTTCTGATGAACCAATTTGCTTCTTCACTTTTAAAAATGAAGGTTTCAGAAGTAGATTTTTGCAGTGATGTCATAGTGATGACTTTTGGGGAACTACTATGGGTTCCCCAAAGAAAATCTAAGTGAACAGTTCTTAAAAGAACCGTTTTTAGTGTTTTAGTTCCACTATAGAACCTTTTGTGGAATGGAAAGGTTCCAAGGATGTTTAAGGTTCTTCATGGGACCATCAATGCCAATAAACAACCTTTATTTTGAGTTGTTTGAGCTGTGGATCAGAATTTATTAAGATAAGCATTCTACCAAAGAACCTCATGCTTCAACTGACTATTGTCTTTTTGTGAACTCTGACAAAACTTTCATGCTGAATCACTGTGTCTACTACCCAGCATGATTCATTGATATGCTGTCTGGGATCATGATCAATTTACAGGGCAAGTAAATAACAACTAAAAAAAAAACAACTGTCCTTTCAAATGATTGTTATAAATGCTGTTATTTTTTAAACTTAGCTTAACTTTTTAGCTTAAACCATCTGTTCAGTTTTGTTTTCTATATAGTAGTTCTCCTCTAGATTAAAAAGTCTCATTTTATTTTTAATAGTGATGAGATTCTGGCCTGGATGAGTTTGAACCTACAACCTTCCAGAGCTTTTACAACTAAAATTCAAGAGTTGTCACCTTTAGCAAGTCATTTAACCTTGGCTTACTTGTCCTTGGAATAAAAAGGTACTTAAAATCGCTTTGAATGACAAAATAAGGAACCAAATGCACTTAAAATGCTACTTCATACACTTCAATGACAATGTAAGTGCGCTCACATGGAACAGTGAAATACCTCATCACCTTACAGGCTCCACCAGGCTAAACTATCACTTTGCTGCCAGGGATACAGAGGTGAAGGAACACTTTCTATAGATAAGCTCCGGTTTCTGTCTGGGCTGTATAAGGTGACGCTACATCACAGGGTTTGTTCCATCCAACTAAACATTCAACACTTTACTGAAACTCGCACCCAAAGCTCAAGGAGCATCACTGGAAATAGAGGTGATAGCTGCTGAAGTAGGTGACGGCAAAGCTCAGCTACAGGCCCTGTCCTTGAAATACAGAGACAGGAACATTTCCATCCTCTCTGTCACTTCGGGTCTTACAGATCGTGGTGATAGACTTGCTTGGAGCTGCTAAAGTCTTTTATGTCACACCACTTACGTCATGCAAAAAACCTTGTGAGAAAACGGACCAGTAGATCATCTGATAATGAGGACTAAAATCTGATAAAACAGCATCTCCAATTTAGATATATTTAGATATGTAGTATTATGTTACCATGCACATTGCATTTCCCAAAATGTCTCATTCAAAGTTCATAAACGTGTTTACTGCTGCTTCAGCTTTGGCGTTTAAAAGGATACGAGGTGCTGAATGGACAGATTCGTTCTCTGGACCATGTTTTGAATAAGTGTCTTTTTACCAAGGTCAATAGCATTGAGCAAAAACAGCAGCGAATGGCATCATGTTTTCAACTGTTCTCTGACAATGGGTATTAAGTTTCCTTTAGAGGTCAAATACTGATGTGTCACTTGCTCTGAAAACAGAAATTTGATGCCTTGTTGTTGTGAAAAAAGTTACATTAAATTCAAGGATGTTATTAACTTTATTAAAAGCATCAGGGTAAACTTTAAAACAATAAAACTGAGAAATAATTTGCAAATATAAATACCTGATATTGACATCCAAATATAAAATCAATTTCACACATAATTTAGGATGATCACATCCACTTCCAAATAAATGCAATCACGTCTCATATTTGTGTGTTCAAATAAAACACAAAATTTTCACTCTTTAATGTTCCAAAATTTCTTTATATTGATGCACAATATTCTGGTGAAATCGGATAAGCATGTAGGCTAATTATTTTTATGCTATGGTCAATAATGGATAAATTACCAATATTATACTATATACTATATATTATATAAAACTCTAAAACGCAAACATTTTGAATGCTACAAGCGAATTTTGGTATCACAGCATTATAATGTACAGTAATAAGAATGGATATTTATTTTGAGATTTGCAAAAGATTACATTTAACAGTGTTATTAATTTTTTTTATGTTGTCAAAGATTAACTTTAAGTGACCAGTAGATGACATCAAAAGTCATTTAAATGTATAAACAGAGAAACTGAGCATGCACAACCAAATATTCTAAATCAACCAATACCAATAAATGAAAAAAATGTCTAATATTGACCAATAACCAGTCTGGGCTGCACTTCCCAAAAGCATCATAAGTCTAAGTTGATCGTAGAACCATTGTGACCAATGGAGCTAAGCTATGTTCAACTTAAGTTTACGATACTTTTGGGAAACACAGCCCTGGTACAGATATACTGTCAATCTTTATTTATATAACTTCATCTCAGGAGTCCCAAATAACTAAAGCAGTAATTCATCATGTCTATTAATACATCTATTAATACATCAAATGACAAATCCATCAGTCTGAGATCACCTTAAGTAATGAAATGCAATGACAACCTTAGAAACCAATACAAAGAGTCAAAAGGTAAAGAGGATAGTGTTCTGCTCAAATGCTTTAACACCACACAGGACAGTACATGGTCAAGGAAATGTTACCTTGTCTTGTCATGGGGTTACAACCAGGTGAGCTTAGCATTAGATTAATGAAGGTTAGCCTCCACATACCAAAGCTCACTGCCCTAGTTCAGTAAAATTGTTTACATCTGAGCTACTTGCAATATGCAATGAGTAAAATATGCAATGATTATGCAAAAGTTGAAGAAGCCAAAATATAGATAAAGCCATGTACAAGGTTAGGTCATTAGGGCCAACGAGGTCTTTATAACAGGACGACCCAGGACGGGAGCTCGCGCTGATTTATAGACCTTTTAATATTTTTATAAATATCCCGAACTGTCCTTGACAGAGAGGAATGCACCACAGGCTATATTTTTTTAATATATAATGCTAAATACATTTCACGTATCTGCTTTTCAAATTATGACTGATGTCTGCAAATATGTGTTCGCGCTCAGAGTTATAAACACATAATTGTTTTCTCGTGCACGCTAGCTGCCTTACCTCTTTCTCGCTGTGAGATGATGTCGGGGAACTCCTAATATAAAACAACACAGACATTGGACAACTCTCGCTGCTCTCACCCCTAGCGCAAAGCCACGCGCCACGAATGCACGCGAGCAGCTGTCATTGGGCAACAGTGCAGCGGTAGGAAGCAAACCGCTGTTTATGACGCCATTTGTGAGAGTCGCTGTGTGTGAGGTAATCCACTAAACGTTATGACATGACGTCATCGCGGTGGCTAGTATAGCGTGCAGCGATGGTCATAATGCAGTTACTGGCAAATTCTTTCACTCGAAAAGACGTTGCTCTTTAGCTACATGTTTAAAATGTATACTCATTCCAGACGTGGTCTAAAAATATTTCAGCAGCTCACAGCACTATCTGCAGAGATGACAAACAAACAAAAAACAAAGTATTAGTGATAATCTATATGTAATGTTAAAACATTTAAAATTTAAAGTTTATAAATATTTTGATTTGGAGTAAGTTATTGGTATTTGGAAATTTAAGTAAATATCTTTTGATTTAACACTTCACCAGCTAATTAGCTACTCTTCAACAGTGATGCTATAGAGCTACCACAAAAACAGGAGTTTAAAGGCAGAATTCTAAAAATGGCTGAACACTTGTTTCTCTGAATATACGGTCTTTAAAACTATAGGTACAACAGTTAGTTCCAGTCCAAAATAGCCTACATTCTCAATCTGGAATTTGATTGGCCAAGAGGCATTCTAATAGCTAATCATTGAACCATTCACCCAACTGATTAGTTCAGATTCTTTCATAATTAGTTTATCAACTTAAAATGTATAGTGATATCATAAAATATGCCTTTTGTCTATTTCTGTCTACTTGAGAGGCTGAAGAACACAACAGCTGCTCTCTGGCTTTTGCGGTGCACTGTGGTCATTTTTAAGAAACGTAAGTTTCTGCATATTACGATTTTGGGGTTGCAGCTAAACTCTGCAGGACACCAGCCCTCCAGAACCGAGTTTGGGCACCCTTGCTCTATGGAATACATCCAAATTATGCAGTATACTTTTGTCTTCCAGAACTATGATTGAGAACCTTATTTCCCAACTCTGCCACTAGATGGTAGTATTTGCTCAGTTAGGAGTGAGGTGCTGTGCACTTGCTGGATAATTGACTTCACAAGTGTGTTAATAAAAAGATGACAAAATAATTACATATTTTTCGGTTAAATGTATTTATTTGATGTCAAAACTATGGAACTGAATATTTATTTTAAATAAAATTATATAAAATAAAGAGTGCATGTATAAATCAAGGTCAGGTTGAAAGATGAGATGATAATCACACATTTAATTTGTATCCCATATTTATTTTGTATCCAATGAACATTTAATAAGTAGGCACTTTAAAGCAGCAGTCTGCATTATGTTACACTGATATATTTAATAGCTGGGTGCCTTAAAAGCATTCACTGAAACAACGGATTAAACAAAGATTTGTGAGGCTTGAGCCCGCCTATTTCTATGAGTGTGTGCAAATCCAGCAGCCTCTGTGGTGATTACCAAAATATGCAGCTGGGCTTTAGGGTCTCACCGCAGAGATTCACCAGCTATTTCTCCCTATACAGACGTCTGAGTGTTTTTATTTATTTATTTTATTTCTCACAAAAGAAGCTTATGATGTGCATATGATCATAGTGAGGGAATGCTTATTAAACTTGCTTGTAAACCAGGTAACCTCATAAGAATGGGGATTAGATTGAGAAACACTAACGATGCAAACACACCCGCTGTGCCATCTGCGAAATGCTGAAAACTTAAATCAGCCATAGCACTGTATCTTCCTAAACACCCAACTTTCTTTTCTAGCCCTCTTTGTTGTCGTAAAGCAGGGGAAAGCCGCTCGAGACGCAGGGAGGGAAAGAACAAAAAGCCTTTTGTAAACTAATTACTCTGAGCTATTCTTCTCCCTCCTGCAAATAAAAACATCTTTTTTTATGATCAATTCAGATTTGTTCTCAATGAATCTGACTTCGCCTACACAGCAGAAATGAACAATCCACTGTATTGTGTAGCATCCCTTAAAACTTTGCATGTTTTTGCAAGACGTTTTTTTTTCTGGAGTTTGTAATCTTTGTAACAAACTACTATTTCACAATAACACTCACTCATCAAAATAAACAATTTCACTACGAGAAATATTAGACATGACCTAGAAATTTGGTTACTCCGAAATCTGGGTAATAATAAATTCAAATCAATTACACTATTGTCATATTTTGAAGTGTAATTTATTTAAATTTAAATGCATTATATTATTTTTCTCTATATTTATACTGGGCATCTGAAAGCAATAGAAATAATAGTTTGATAGCTTAAAGAACATCACACAATCTTGTTATCCTCAAATTATGTGTATCAGATTAATAGTGCATCATAAAGGTCAAGATTTGTAATATGTACTTTTAAAAAGAAAAAGTTGAACAATTAAAAAAGAATATTATCAGGACTAACGCTCATGAGTTATTTTGATTTTTATGATATTGGGGTGGTAAAAATGAAAATAAACTCAAGAGCATTAATATTATAAGTCACAATAAACAAAGACATTCATATTTATGTCCATTAATGTACTGTAAATGAAAATGAAATCCCACTATATATTTTTTAATGAATGAATAATTTTATTCAGCAAGCATGCATTAAATTGATCAAAAGTGACAGGAAAGACACTTTTAATGTTACAGAAGTGTTCTTTTTAAAATAAATACTTTTCATTTGAACTTCTTAAAGAATTCTGGGGAAAAAGCATTACAGTTTTCACAAAAATAATACAGTTTATTCTAAAGTTTAAACTGTAGTATTTCACAGTATTACTGTTTTTATTGTATTTTTGATCAAATAAATGGTAAGACTTTTTTTACAGCTTTGAATGGTATTGTACATTATATATACAGTATATATCATGGAAATATTATGTAATCTAAAATGTGGTGGTTTTGGGTCAACAGATTTTCCTCAGTAAAATGTTATTATATAGCTACTATTTTATACTATTTTCTTTTTGAATGGGTAATCTAGGAAATATGACCATATTAGGGCACACATTTCCTCTTGCTGAAAAAGGAAATAAAAGAAAATCCACACAAATTAAGCTCAATAAGCAGCTCCTTCCATACATTTACCATATAAAAAACCTCCAAAATAACTTCAACTTCCCAATTTTCAAAGCACCAGCACAAACCACTGTGTTGCTCCATATAACAGAGTGTTTTTATTATGCTTTCAGCATGTCTTAGATACAATATGCATGACATGTACGCCTGTAGAGCTTTTCGAGTTTCTTCTCTCTGTCCTCAGACCAGCCCCATATGCCTTGTATCACTCGCACCTAACGTCAAATCAACACCTTCAGCTATAGCTGCCCTCGGCCTCCATTACAACACCCACAGCAAAGAGCCTCCTCCCGCGCCGAGGAGACAACTGATCCCGCGGCAGCACGCAGCTGTAGGAAATGTTGCCATACCAAGTAATAAAGACACTGGGATTATAGCAATGACTCACAGCTTCACTGCTCACAGTGTCCCTCCTTCTTCCCGCCATCACGGGAGAGACTGATGTCTTTATGAGGCGATGGTGATGAAATGTTGCATAGCGCGATCCTCTCGAATGGGGAAACAAGAGGAGCCATTGAGGAGGAATCTGAGGAGGGCTGGATAAGCCCGTGATTAGATTTACAGGCTATTTAGTTGGTAGTGGGAGAGGGAAATTCACCAGTTCACTATGCATCAAGTGGGACACAGTGTTACACCGTGGAGATGAACCTTATCGTGAAGATTTGTGATACTTCTTATAAGATATGAGTCGAAATTTAGTCACTGTTAGTACAGGTCATTAACTAGGATCCCTTCCTCTTGTTTCACGCAGTAGCTTCCACACAAGCCATAGTTGCTTTCATCTGGTAGCCGGCTCTGGTTTTGCAATGCGTAATGTCACTTACAGAAGAGCCTGACCTCGGTTAACATGTGGACTCCATCGATTTACTATCGCTTCCTCTGAAAACCTCAAAATCCCCTTACACACGGGAGATTTACACCCAAAACATCATGGTATAATGTTTCTTCCCCCCTTACTCTCTTTGTTCGTACTCTTTCCCTGACTTTTATACTCTGCCAACATGTTTGCATTTGGGTTGTTGGTCATGGTGCTATGGATTCACATAGCAATGGTAATGGAGAACAGAGGTTTTTCTGTTAATACTTGGCTTGGCTTACATGTTTGTAACACCTCATTAGCCAGCACTGAGAGGCCTTGCTCTAAACATAGTTCATACTGTATGTTAAAAGAGAAAACATCATTAACACATGAGATTATTCACATATATCACAGTACTGTAAAGAGCCTTAGGTAATTTGGCTAAAATCGGCTTTGCAAACTGTATCTTGTCTTCACTCTTTATGCTGAACAATTTAAATCTCCTGTACTCTGGAGCAGATGTGGTTGCTAAAAATTCATTGTTTAAAAAAAGTGACTATCTTTCTCTACAAACATAAAATAATGCAATAAATATTAATTAAATAGCATTAAAATCTAACACTAAACACCCTAATGTACATTATTGATAACAAAAAATAGAAGAAAATAATCATTCACATCAAATATAATCATATTTAATGAGCAGGGACTCCTGAGAATGTTATTTTACTGTTTTCACCGTAAATTATATGGTATTTTATACTTTACACTTACAAAAACCAGAATTTTGATCATTTTACACTAAAATTATTTATAATATAATTGTAAACTATTTACAGTTTTTCACCATATATGTATAAGGTAACTTACAATTAACCAATTAGCATGTTTTTACTATAGCATATAGAGTTTTTTCTGTAAAAATTAAAAACTTTTTTTGACACATTTAGAATATCTATTTGGTGGTCGCAAGAACATTATATTGCATTTTACATTTAAAATTTAATATTAAAGTACAGTGTCGACGATTAATATGGGTTTAAATTAAATTCTTAAATTTTTACATTTGGTTCCCCTGAACATTTAATTTGATTATTTTATTTTAAATACACTGCTCAAAAAAATTAAAGGAACACTTTGAAAACACATCAGATCTCAATGGGGAAAAATATCATGCTGGATATCTATACAGATATGGACTGGGTAATGTGTTAGGAATGAAAGGATGCCACATCGTTTGATGGAAATTAAAATTATCAACCTACAGAGGGCTGAATTCAAAGATACCTAAATCAAAGCAAGTCCAGCCAAATGGTTAGCCTGCTTTGCTGAACATTGCAGCAACTCAAAATGGTACTCAGTAGTTTGTATGACCCCACGTACTTGTATGCATGCCTGACAACATCAGGGCATGCTCCTAATGACGTAATGGATGGTGTCCTTGGGTATCTGTGACCTGGACCAGGCATCACTGAGCCCTGGACAGTCTGAGGGGCAACCTGGCAGCGTCAGATGGAGTGAAACATACGTCCCAGAGGTGTTCTATTGGATTTATGTCAGGCGAGCGTGGGGGCCATTCAATGGTATCAATCCTTCATCCTGCAGGAACTGCCTGCATACTCTCGCTAAATGAGGATTGTCGTGAACCAGGAGGAACCCAGGTCCCACTGCACCAACGTAGGGTCTGACAATGGGTCCAAGGATTTCATCCCGATACCTAATGTCAGTTAGGGTGCCATTGTCTAGCCTGTAGAGGTCTGTGCGTCCCTCCATGGATAAGCCTCCCCAGACCATCACTGACCCACCACCAAACCGGTTATGCTGAACGATGTTAGCAGCATAACATTCTCCACGGCTTCTCCAGACCCTTTCACGTCTGTCACGAGCTCAAGGTGAACCTGCTCTCATCTGTGAAAAGCACAGGATGCCAGTGGCGGACCTGCCAATTCTGGTGTTCAATGGCAAATGCCAGTCGAGCTCCACGGTGCCGGGCAGGGAGCACAGGGCCCACTAGAGAACATGGGGCCCTCAGGCCACCCTCATGAAGTCTGTTTCTGATTGTTTGGTCAGAGATATTCACACCGGTGGCCTGCTGGAAGTCATTTTGTAGGGCTCTGGCAGTGCTCATCCTGTTCCTCCTTGCACAAAGGAGCAGATACCGGACCTGCTGATGGGTTAAGGACCTTCTACGGCCCAGTCCAGCTCTCCTAGAGTAACTGCCTCTCTCCTGGAATCTCTTCCATGCTCTTGAGACTGTGCTGGGAGACACAGCAACCTTCTGGCAATGGCACGTATTGATGTGCCATCCTGGAGGAGTTGGACTGCCTGTGCAACCTCTTTAGGATCCATGTATCGCCCCATGCTACCAGTAGTGACAGTGACCCTAGCCAAACGCAAAACTAGTGAAAAACAGTCAGAAAAGATGAGTATAGGGAAAAAAATGTCAGTGGCCTCTACCTGTAAAACCATTCCTGTTTTGGGGGTCATCTCATTGTTGCCCATCTAGTGCTCCTGTTATTAATTTCATTAACACCAAAGCAGCTGAAACTGATTAACAACCCCCTCTGCTACTTAACTGACCAGATCAATATCCCAGAATTTTAATTGACTTGATGCTATACTCTGATTAAAAAGTGTTCCTTTAATTTTTTTGAGCAGTGTATATTTTCCGAAAGCATTAATTATTTCTTTTTGTATAAAACTTTTTTATCTTTTTAATCTTCTACTATCAATCAGGGAAACATTATTATATGTTAAACAGTGATATTCAGTCTTCATCATAAATAAACCAGACTGTGTAAAGACCATGTGATAGTGAAATGTTTGCAAATTTAACTTTCTGTGCATTCAAAATAAATAATAAGTTGAGGTATTTACACTATTGTCACAAACTCAGACATCTTTGGTTGAACATGGTGCTATTTTACCAAAGTAAGATATAGTTCACACGAAAATGACAATTTTGCCATTATTTACTCACTCTCATGTTGTTCCAAACCTGTATGAGTTTCTTTCTTCTACTGAATGCATAAGACGATATTTTGAAGAATGTTGTTAATCAAACAGGTACTGGTAACCATTGATTTCCTTAGTATTTTTTCCATGCAATGGAAGTCAATGGGTACCATCAGCTATTTGGTTAAACACATTATGCAAAACATATTCTTTTATTTTCAACAGAAGATAGAAATTCATATAGGCTTGGAACAGCATGAGGGTGAGTAAATGATAACAGAATTTTCATTTTTGTGTGAACCATCCCTTTAAGGTCAAAGGTTAGATTCTCAAACAATGCATGGGCTGCTAATATGTATACCTTAAATACTATCAAGACAAGAAATCAAGAGATCAGGCTGTACCCCGACCTCTCTTCCTGTTAAAAAAAGAGCTCCTTTCACTGAACACCAATGAATTGGAAACAAATGTGCACAGAGAAATGGGCTTTTCCAAATGGGAGAGGAGAACTGTTGAAGAACAGGACAGATGTTTCCTTATCTACATCCCTCTCTTGCCTCTGTTCGATCCTACATGTCATCAGACAAGTCAACTGTGTCAAATGTGTGTCTTCAGTGAGTCACTCACCATCACAAACATTCATCTCTTGCTCTCCGGCTGCCCAGCGGGTTGCATCAGAAAGATGGATGTCAGTGGGATGATCCAGAAAATGCTATTTGCAATTTGGAGATTGTATATGCAACCTACACATTTAACTGTGACTCTGAAATGCTCTCTAAATTCACAAAAGAAAATGCACAGACTTTGCTACTTTTCCTACTGTTAATCGTGAGATCATGAGAAGGAAGTTCAAAATACACATACAGTATAAAAAATGACTACAGCTCACTGACTATCTTCTATTATTTGCTCTAATCACAGTTGGAAAAGCCTCCGAAAGAACTCAGAAGATGATTCACACTGATTCAGTTTGTTTTAATTTTGAATGGCTATTTGTCCCTCTTAAAAGGGTGAAAATTGATGTTTCAGCCAATTGACCAATGAAGACATCCAGTCACTGTCCATGCGTCACAGCTGGAGAGGCCGGCTGAACTTTTCTAATGCAGGTCAGTGAAGCTGGGTGTCCGTCCTCAGGCCTCTCTCACGCAGTGTAAGAGCAAAGCGTGTCGGTAGCCAGCTACGTGTGCATTGTGGGATGCGGCGGAAGGACAGTGGAATTCAGCTGCCATCTCAGGCTTGTGCAGTGCATGGCGCCTCCGCTTCAACGGGATTTGCTCACCCAGTTGCTCCCTGATGTCTTCTGTGGGCTACTGTCAGTGATTTAACCATTACACAGCCATGCTGTGTCTATAAATGTGACCGTGGGAAGAACGGAGAAGCACATTATGTTGAGTTGTTGCATTCTCAAAAGTTACGAATCACATAAATGCTGACACAGTGAGAATGCTAAAATGCTTTCAGGGTTTTCTGCAATACTTTAATGGCTCCATAACACTGTGACAGCAGACAAATGACTCTTATGAGCCAGTCATTTTTAGTTAATAAAAGCAAACATATACTGTGTCCGAAATCACTCACTCATTCACTAATCACTATATAACTGAGTGCACTATATCAGAAAGGAGTAAACGAATGTAGGAAGTTGTTCATTCAGATTTGGGACACCACTACAAAATGGCTGACAACCGTTATAGTGCACTATATAGGGGATAGGGAGTGGTTTCGGACACAGCTATACTTTGCAATCAGTGTAGTCCGATTCCTGAATGAATTACTCATACGAGACGATTCTTTTTCATGAGTCAAAAGCGCCAAACGTGTAGTCCAATTCCCAAACAAATTAGTCTAATGAGTTGTGTGTTTTTAATGAATCAAATACATAAAGCTTTCAGCTGTGAGATTTGTTCTGTGTAGTTATTAATATGAAAACGTGTAAAGACACACATGGGTATTTTATAAATAAAATGAATCTTACCACATTTCTGTGCATTTACTATTGCCGTTAAATTTTAAAAGCCAGTTAATGGACTACATTTATGCCACCTCTAAAAAACTGTGTAAACACAGAATTATTTTAAATGTTAAATGGCTGTTTATTATGCTTATTGGAATTGTCATCACTTGGAAATGGAATTGCTTCTCCTTTTTCCAAATATTTATTTATTATGAATTGTTGGTAGAACTGTTAAGAACAAGGAGAAATTGTATACAATTCTTCTCTCCACTTAGAAGTAACTAAGTGTGGAAGTGGATAAAAAGAGTTGTAATACAATATCATGTCAACAGAGGGCACCGTTATCAATTATAGGGAGCTGCAAAAATATATGCTAGTGCAGAGAAAATGACCCAAATATGATCAGCTAGGACTGAAAAGTCTATACTGCACTAAAATCTGTTTAAATGATGCTCCCTCTAGTTCAAGGCTGAATATACCGCATTCTGTTCTCTGGATTTTCAAGCAATAATGTCTTCAAGCTTAATCCGCTATATTCACCGTTCACCTCAAACCTTCCGCTGGAAACTTTGACTCTTTTGACTTTCACAAAATGTGTGTGGTACACATTTTCCAGACATAAAGTATGTTACTGGCTGATGACGGGGAATTTACAATACTAGGAAAACTGGGAGTAACAGCTGCACTTCAAGCAGGTGTTTGGTCAAATCACACAGTAAATTGTGGTTGATATTGTGCCATGAGAATATCCTCACACCAAACACCCCCAGCCTTCAGTGCTTAAGTGACATAGAGATCGAAACCCTGTGCAAATACCCAGTGCAGCTTTGCAGGCGAGGCGTCACGAGCGGAGGGCTATCGACAAGCTGCTTGTCTATCTTTATTAGCCAAATCCAATGCAGAAAAATGGATCCCTCTGCTTATCAGCGTGGTGCTCACTGTGGCTGCTCATGAGCCAGAGGTCAGAGACATGACATCAAATTATGGGCACTGTAGACTTATTATATTGATGGAGAAGATGAAGGAGGGTGAGATGGGAGGGTTTGGGTGAGGAGGGTGGGGGGTTAAGAGGATACTGAAGATTAGGAAGGGAATTGCTGCAGTACACTGGCTGCTTTTGTGAGCCCAGTGTCCGAGGGGAAAATATCTCCTGGGGCAAGAGCAGTCTGCCACAAAGCACTAGTCCTATTATAGATACAACAACTTGTTTTCAGACTCCTCAATGTGAGACACCACGTTTTGAGTGGTAGTTTGGAGAGACAGGCCATGTGAGCAAGGTCATATAAAATCATTGTGGGACACAAATAGATGCTGGGTGTTTACAGACAAAAACAGTCCAAAAAATTCACTGAAGGGAGACTGGCATTGCATGTCAGTGGCCCGTTCATTTCTTTTACCAGACTTAGAGCTAATTTTGAGGCCAACTGTTTAGCTCCAGTGAAAGTTTATCACAGGAAAGCTGAGGTAGAGGCTGAAGATGATAAATGTTTTAAGGACGAGGGTGGAGAATGGAAAATTTGTGAAGTGAAAAGTCTAGAAGTGCAAAACTTTTTAACCAGACACCCCAGAACAGACTGACAAATAATGGAAAGACCCAATATGTATGAATAAAAACCCACAAGGGCTGGCAGCATCTAAAAGTATCTGGAGTACTTTTCTTTTGATGGTGTTGTAAGCATCAATATAGAACAGAATAAACAGACCAAGGTTCTTCATACAACAACTTGTTTTTAGACCACATGGTGTGAGATGAAAGATGTTTTAGTTGGTGAAGCAGACAGAGATTGGAATACGAGCAATGTCATGTAAAAAACACATTAAAAAAAAAATCTGAATTAAATGGGATGGAAATTTGTGATTTTATTGTTTCTTAAGTGTCTTTGATGTTTGTACACAGTTGTAAACAAGTGCACAAGATGCAATGTTTAATGCTAATATAATGACCATGAGTGAACCATGGTATTACCAAATTACTTTTGTCATATTAATTGCAACACACTGAAACACCAAATGTATCACTTAACTTAGAATTCAGAGTATGACAAATTACAAATATTAAAATTAAAATGTAATTGTTTCTGTAAACAAAAAGGGATGTACATTTATATTTTTAAATATATTATGTCATATCTGATACTGTACATAGTGCCTGTCCCAATACCAACACTTGTGGGTTTTGCACTTGACCACTTTTCTACTTGAATGACATGTTTCTTATTTGGCCCAAGTGTTCATGTGAGAATTTTGTCGTGATGGGACACTCTTACAACATAGTGTTGTAAAAATGCAAGTTTACATGATTGAATCTTATTATCTTGAATCTTATTATCCAAACTAAACTTCTAAATGTCTGTTCAGTCCTTATTCGACAAATTAATTAATTGTAATGCTTCTAATTAAGTAATAAAAAGCAGCTGTAAACAATTTACCAAATACACATCTCTGCACCAATAAAATGGGGAACACTTTACATTTTATATGTAATGTCTAATTTAACTTGTAAACTTTCCTCAAATTCTCACTGTTTTGGGGTACATATGTTCTGAACGTAACAAATGATGAGATAAGCTTAGCTTCAAATACAAATAAATAAATAAAACTGAATTAGAAATTGTGTGGATTTAGTACCTGTCGTAGACACTCGGAAGCGGCCAAGACCGCAAGTGTGGGTATTGGGACAGACTCATACTCAAGTTTATTCTTATTTATTATTATTATGCTTGACGTGGTTTCAGGTTGTTCGTAATTATGACATTTCAGATGAAGTAAACTTTGCCAAATATTCCCGTCCCAGTGAGTAGGGAACAATGAACACTGTAGGGATCAAGGTTTTCTCTACGAATTTCACTTTAAAGGTTCATTACATTTTAAACAGAGTGTATCTGTGTATGATAAAGTCAGGAACAATCAATACCTCATCATTTCACATGACCAGTACAAGACAGGCATTACAACTGAAAATCTCATCTATGAAAATAAACAACAGCTCAGTATTCATAGAAAGCAATGCCCTTTCTCTTTAGCTCCAGTAAGAGTTTCATCTCTCCTATTTGATTGCAATAAAACATTTCTCTCCCTGTTAAGGACCGAAGGGTAGAGTTTGCAGTCTCAGGAAGCTGCTTTGTAATGCCCCACTTATTAAAAAGCAATGCTAGGGTCCCTGAGGTGGCTCAGTAAGGTCTGTACACACAGGCACAGAAAGGGAGATGTTTGGTTTACGTGGTTCATATTAGTATGGACGGTGAACTAAGCTCCATAACGAAGCCTTAGAGTCTCTCTCAAACAGAGGGCCCCTTCTCAGTGCTCACATCACAGTGGGGTCCTATCAGACATCACATCTCCTCTGAAATATATGATATAGATCTATGGACCCTTAACGTTTAAGGTAAAGCCCACTCTTTACTTGAATTTCTCAATTTCCTGAATAAGCTATAAAGCCTCTGCTTTTTGATGGGAACTAGTATAATGATCATTAAGGTGTATAGATCTGCCCTATAAAAACATCTAAAATACCTAACAAGATTAATGCAATGGGTCTCATTAAGTAAGTTTTTAATGACTTAAAGGGATAGTCCACCTAAAAGTGAAAATCATTCATCACTATCATATTGTTCCAAACCTGTATGCATTTCTTTCTTCTGCTGAACACAATAGATATTGTTGATAATCAAACCATTCTGGTTCCTATATTGACATTTTTCCTATTTCTATCATAATTTTTTTGTCCATACAGTGGACGTCAATGGGAACCAAAACTGTTTAGTTACCAACATTCTTCAAAATATATTTTTTTTGTGTCCCACAAAATAAAGTCAACCTTACAGGTTTGGAATGACATGATGATAAGTACTGATGACATAATTTTAATTTTTTCATAATTTTCAAGCATGTGAAAGATTTCAGAATTGTATTCTTTCTTTTAAAAAAAGTTTAATTCAGTGTTTTACTTGCCATATCTTGGTAATCATTTCTAAAAATTACTAGTGATTTCTGATTGAAATTTGTTTCTACACCATTTTTTCAGCGCTGTTGTAAAAAAAGTAACATTATCTGATTTTTTTTTATATATATTTATATTTTTAATTGATCTTGAATCACAGTCATAAGGCTCTTCAGGGTGGATTCTTTGATGTTTTTAAATAAATTAATAAATAGGACAAAAACGAGCATCCTATCATATTCCCCACCAGCAGCGAAGGCAAATCCACCCACCCCACCTTTGCTGACAATAGCTCTCTCTCACGCTCTCACCCTCTTGCCGTTTTGTCTACTGGGGGCCAGCTGCCCTCTGATGACATCACACACCCTTCCAGCTGCAGTACTGATGGTGATAGGAACAGATGTTGGCTTTTGGGGGGCCTCCCCCGATGACCACAACTTTCTCTACCCACCTCCAGTTGCAGGGCCAAGAGTACTGTTGACATCTGCTCTCGGCATTTCACTCATAATACAGCCTTTAGCCAGGGCTAAATTTGTGGGAAACCACCCTCCAGCTTGCCACGTCCCATGCATTTCATTTTTGATGGCACTATAAAGTTAAGTTTGTTCTCATGATGCATCCCAAAATGCATTTCAAATAGTCAAGGCATTCAAACTCCCAGGAGTCACATGGCTCAAACTGATATTGTATGTAAACTGACCATATGAGTCTTATTATCCATATTAAGATAACAGGAAAGGAGGATTTATTTGGGTTCCAAGATTTGATGTTGTGTTTTATGACCTCCTTTGGGCAAACTAAAATTACATTAAACAAATGATAGCAGCAGATGACCCTCTGCATCCTCTTTTAACCCTGCTATTAAAACAAAAATCACTGCGTTGGTACTAAGGCTGTCAGAGGGGGAAAACTGGAAATGTTGTCCTGGGCACACTAAAGTTCTAAAAAAAAAAACAATCTCAAGGGGAGAGGGGGAAAAAGGTAAAAAAGTTGTCATTGGTGCAATACCCTTCCAAAAGGTACTAATATGAACCATTTAGGTAATCATATGTACGCTTTAGGTACTAATATGCACCTTTAGGGGTAAATAAGGTTCAAGGTACCACCCCAGTGATAGCTTTTGTACATTTTTTGGCAAATTTTGGCAAGGGTCCTGATGGTTTTTTAAAAATGTTTTATAAATAATAAAAGCAATAATTTTATCAATAAAATTTTTTTTTAGCAATAATTTTAACATCTGATTTCTTAGATGTAAAATGAAATAAAATAAAATAAAATAAAATAAAATAAAATAAAATAAAATAGTAAAGGGGAGAATGGGGGTACACCCATAAAAATGCCCTGCTTACGTATAATAAAATGTCCTGCAATTTAACATAATTAGTGACTGGCACAACAAGCTGCACTGGGCTTTGTAATGGAATCCAATCAAGACATGAAACAAGATAAATGATTATGACAATTAATCATTCCTCTTGCATATAAAAACACTAATCATTAACATGTCATTCATAAAAAAATCTCTAATCATTAACATGTCATTCATTTATATTCATCTCTGAATATTGAAACGGTAAAGACTGAGGGCCATCAGCAGGAGAACTGAGAATGTAGCTTCAGCCCGGCTGCTCGGGTACCGTACCGACACATGGAAGGGCCACAGCTGTTCGGCCAATCTCTCTTTATGCATGTGGGAGAAAAAACATTAAGCAGGAATGGGCATTCTCCCCACTTTTCTCATTACACAACTTTCCCCGTTCTGGCACAACATCACAACCTTCCCTCACACACATCTGTGGGCACAATGAGCTGTCTCTGGCCTAAAGGATGGGGGAGGATGGAATCTCAGCTGTTCTAGTTGTCAGAACCATGGGAAAGTGTTTTCTCCTCTCTTGCTCCCTCTTTCTTATGCCCTCTCTCCCTATCGCTCTTTTCTTTTCCCTTCCCCCCACCCCATATTTGATGCCCTGAAACCTGAGTACTTGCCTCTGATCATAATTTTAAGTAATATGCAGTGAGGGAAAGGAGAGAGCTACCAAAGGGCTTAGAAGAACATTTATATTGAGGCACAAGTTCCCTTTAAATTTGATTGATTGCAAGTTCTGCTTTGAGTGGTGATGTTGATCCCACCTCAGTTTGAACAGGCAGATCTGTTTGATGGCTGCTGCAGCTGTACACATTTTGTCAGTGTTGTTGTCGTATGTAGCCTAGAAATCAGAATGTACCATTCAGCGAAACCACATAAGAAGGAGAGCTAGAGTTATACTTAAACTGTCACCGAAAAAAAAAAAGAGAGGCACAAAGAGAAAGGACACAGAAAATATACAGCAACTTTTAATAAGCTTTAATAATAAGATTTTAAGTCAATATTGAGTAAGTTATATTATAAACACATTATTGTCAACTGCAGTTTCTTGGTCTATTTTTGTTTCAAACAGAGCATAATTAAATGTTCTCCGCCTCTTCAAGCAACACACAGTGCTGTTGCGTTTTTTAATGAATCAGTTTTTGAATGAACCAGTTGAGTAAATGATTCAGTGACTCACTCATCAAAGGCCTTGTCCCAAATGGCATTGCAGTCTTGCAGACTTGCAGTCTCGCTGCATGCGCATGTCCATTAAGTCCACAAGACCGTATGGTGTTCCATATGTTATTTTAGCTTCAGAAGGGTGTTCATGAGTGCCCTCTTTGCACCCTTGATGCGCACTTCTGCCAAGCCCGCACTAAGTCGAGCTCCACATCACAAAGAGGCATTACATCACAAAAGTGTGGACTCAGAGGAAGACCGCGAGGGTTTAGGGTGCGATTTGGGACAGGGCCAAACTTGTTTTGTTTCTGACTGAATCAACGTTTGAAAGAATCAGTTGACTGAATGCTTCAAATGACTGTCAATAAGTCAATTGTCACCATCTACTACAGATGCTTGCAGAAAGTATGAGTGATACAATATATTTCTTCTACATGTAGGCCTAGGTTACATATATTATTAAAACACATCTGAATTACTGTTGCGAAATGTGAAAAATGTGAATGACAGTAAAGAGTGGTTAAAGGTGCACTAAGCGATTTTTGAAAAACGCTTTTGACCGCAGTGTCGGACCAAGTCCCAAAACACACTTGTAGCCAATCAGCAGTAAGGGGGTGTGTCTTGTACTGATAGAGAGAAGAGAGCGCTCAATTTGAGTGCACAAGACAGATATTAGCAGATTGACTATAGACAGAGAGAGATGGCAGATAAAAAGAGGAAAATATCAGAGGAAACAAAACATTAAAAAGAAGGGTTACGATCAAGCAAGAGATAAGACCCGTGTAAATATCGGAGCAGCTTTCCAGCGGTGGAGAGAAACTCAAGGAGCCGGAAGGGCTCGAATTGGACGCCGAGGTTGTGTTGTTTCTTTTTAATAGGTGAGTAACGTTGATTTTGCTTTGTTTCATACAACTTATCTATGTTGGCTTTTGCTTGAATATGCTTGTGTGTCATCTTCACTTGTTTCCACGATCATTGTTGCCATGGTTGTGTATGTACATATAGGGCGGAGATTTCAAAATAGGGGCGAGGTCCTTTTGGGCCATGGGCGTGTTTGTTTTGTTGCTTTCAAATGTCAACATCGTTTGGCAAAAATCACTTAGTGCACCTTTAAAATAATGTTGAGCCTATTATAGACAGCAGCATATAATATATATGAGTCATGTGTCTATAAATCATTTTAATATATATTAAACATATTTAATGTTTGACAGTGTGAGCTGTTGTGCTGAACAGTTTGAAACATCAGACATCAGTCTCTTTATATCTTTAAAGTCATGTTATAATATTTTTCATCAAAGAGCTGATGTCTGGATTTGAGCCTGTCATTTTTTAGTCGGCTACCTAAATCTCAGTCATCTCACTGTGTTCTGAAACATTTGACGGCATCATGTACAATCAGGTTGATCTGAGTTGCTCTAATCCCTCAAATTAAAATGTTCTCCCCTTCTGTGCTATTCTCAGATCAGTACCAAATGCCTGTGTGTGCAAATGTAATGAGGGAGGAGAATTCTATAACTGATATAAGGCCTTGTAATCCCACTCTCGTCTAGATGTTAAATTCATTCGTAATTGCCCTTTTCCCAAACACAGGTCTGCAGACGCTCACTATTCCCCTGACTGCATGTGTGGACAATAAGAAGGGGATTTCTTATTTTCATCCCAATGAGACTCCAGAGAGCATAATAGATTTAATGCAGGTGCTGAGTGAGACAGACAGCAGCTGATTTGCCTACTCAGGGATTAACATATTCTCCAAAAGTGAAGGACAGCCCCACAAGACATTCTGGGGGTTATCTGTTTTACTGTACACCTTGTCACATTGCAGCTTTTAGACATTGTTCTGTTTTTGTTATAAGTCAGAAATGACAAGGAGGCAGCTTCTCGCAATACAGAGTCAATGGAGAGCGTTGGATTGTTGTCCCTTCCGGTGTGGGCGTGGCCTAAATGCGCTCTGTCTCTTCAGGCGCATAAAGAAAGATAAATTGTAGCGCCTATCACTGCATCCACAAATAATGAAGATTAAGCCTAAACAAGATGCTAAACAAGAAAGCCTTCAGTAGTATTTATATTTGTGATAATTCATGTTCTTAAGATTACTTGTAAGCTTCTATTCTTTATCTAATATTTACACAATCAAAGCTTGCGAGAACGTCAAAACAATGTGGCTCAGCAAGAAGTGTAGAATGAAGATGCAGAATAAAACCATACTTAAGACTCTTCATCTCTCCAGACTGCAGGCTTTACACGACGTATGGGACCTCTTGTCGTAATTATTCTTCCTTCCATTCAAACTTGTCCTCCACAAAAGAAAAACACACTCGTGTGGCTTGGAGAACTGTCGCTGCACGTATTGTAAATTGCATGAAGATGTGGCAATTGGCCTCAGTGTCCAAGAGCCTGTTGGTGCTACATGCAATACTGTCCCTCCAGCCTGAATGCAAAGAAAGACAAGCCTTCGGTTAACAGAGAAAGATTCCTTGCACTGGCAGAGGCTTACTGGCACAACACAAGCACCTTTTATTACCGTCATAATTAATGACCCGCAGTGCCGCAGATCTGAAAAGAAGAATCTTTCCTTTAAGGGAATAAAAAAAAGAGCAAAATGACGGCCAAAAAAGCTCAATTAATAACAAAGTGGGCACAGCTCTGGGATAACACAAACAAGGCAGAACATCAGTCAAACGCACAGACATGTTGGATAAACAAATGCTTGATTCATTTCTGCAGCCCGATGGGACTACTGATTAAATTAGAAAGCTGGAGAAGCGACAATAAACATACTGGAGGATAAACAATGCTAGTGTGCTGCAGGGGGCAAAACAAAATGAAACACAGAAACATTCAGTGACGTTTGACACAGTTCTTGAGCCCCAGTTGGGTCAACTCTGAGCATTTCACAAAAAAATGTGTATGTAAGCAGGGGAAACGTCCACCTCACAGGCTGCAAAAGGTAAACGAATTCTCTCACGATGTGTGAATCAGAACATGACGCACGGAATATAATTGGACAAATCGCTGACGAGTATTTCACACTTTTCAATATGTGCATGTCCAACATAATTTGCTTCCTGTGATATCTTTGTCTACTTTTCTTTGTGACAAACAGAACAAAAACGGTGAAGTGTTCCCTTTTAGGAAATGAATTTGTTACCTTCAATTTCATAGGTCAATCAAACAATTAACTTAAGATTAGGCTACATTGTAAAAAACGTTTTGTTGAGAAATCTAAAAATGTAACTGATTTTATTTAGGTCAAAATACTATTTAATATGTCAAAATTGTCTAACTTCGGTTACATAAGTAAGTTATAAGGAGGATTAAAATGCACCTTAACAAAGCAACTGCACATTTTCACTTTTTACAGTGTGTTTTTAATGTTAACGTTCAAATTATCATAAAGTCATTTTTTATGATTTGTTATTTGAAATGATTTACTCTATGATTTAAAGTTTATTCATTTGAGTTGCACTAATTTTTCAATTCAAACAAATCAAAAGAACAAAATGAGACAAGTGGAAAACGTTTGACATTGATGTTAATTTGCTGCTTTGTCCAAACATGAGAGTTTTTTGTGTGTCCAGAGGTTAATACAAGAACCACAATCACTGACTGGAAATGCAATTTGTTTAATTTATTTATTTTTAAATATTAATAAAAACATTAGAGCCTCTATTTAATTGAGCTTTCATTGCGCATGCATGCATGTTTATGAGTGGATAGTGATATTACTGCAGGTTCTCCTAGGAAGCTGATTTTTGAAGAACTCATGCTGGGCTTTTCAAGCAAAAAGCAATTCTGCCTGCTCTCCCCCACTTGTGTCAAGTTTGCAAAGTTCAATTTTCACATAATATGAAGGTCGTGACTGAATCTGCACTGGTCTTGGTAGGACATAATGGCAACAGAACTGTAAATTGTTTTTGGGGGAGGGTTGGTTAAGGTGAGGGAAATTACCACT
>JAFVLL020000976.1:0-14478 GCA_021397915.2 Tor tambroides | reverse complement strand
CATGTTATATCTGTCTATCTTTGTTGACGATTTTCTTTAATATTGCTATAACTAACTTGTAATATGAAATATCCTGAGTGGACAGTATGGGAGACAGTGCGTGGTCCAGGGTTGCTATGGTAACGGTGAGCCGCGAGGAAGAGACTGTCATTACTAGAGCGGCTCAACTTTGAATAACAACTCAACTTTGTCCGTCTCATTATTTATGTCAAATAGATTTAACTGCAGTACTGCCAACTGGACAGTGGGCGTGCTACAAACGCACAAAAATAAAATGCTGGAAAAGCGACACCGAGGCCATGAAGTTAGGCATGTGTTTTACTCTGAAGCGCGTTTTAGGAATGACTCGTCCGCTTGTTGTGATTGGTTGTTGTTTGTGATTTATTGTGGACTGTAACTCAGCATTTCGTGCTAAGAGTGTCAAAAAATCTTTTGTGCTAGAATCTTGTCGCGTCTGTCTGTTTATGCGCCTAAACGTGTAGCACAAAAGGCTATTTCTCCAACAACTTGACTAGTATGTCATTATTTCGATAGGCCTATTCAATAAAAGTAGTAGTAATAGCGGAGAGTCTGAAGCTCTAAGTTAATTAACATTTAGCTATTTAAGGTGGAATTACGCGAGCAGTAAATTAAAAATAAATTATTTTTTAATTCTTTTTTTTTTTATCAAGTTTTTCATGATATTTAACATTTAAATAAGATTATACAGCAACTATAATCAATATGACACTTTATATAAAAAATAAGAGGATTTTTATCTTGGGACAGTCACAGTAAGTCTTAATTTCGTATGTCTTAATTTGAGGGGTCTCATAGAACAGCAGATTTCTTTATACATTTTTAATTAACATTCAATTTATTGGATAGAAGCTGGTTTTGACTTTCTATAAACAGAAATTCTGAGTGTCAATATAGCTATTTTGTGATTTCAGATGTTTCGGGACCATATGTTTTTCAATAAAAACAGTTGAGCAGGAAAATAAATACTGTATGGTTTTACTTTAAATCATGATTGTTTTTATTATTATTTTTAAATGTTTTAATTATTTTAGATTGACTTAATATATTAATAATAGTATGCATATGAATTAATATTAATTTAAATAATTTTTAAGTCTGTATTCTGTATTATTTTAAGTCTGGGTTAATTCTGTAACCACTGGTCAGCCTCTGCCCCCAGTTAAGAACATTTGCTTTAAATAATTTCACACTATTGCAAAAGTTAGTTAAGTTAAAATAAAATAGGCCTACATTATACAATTGAATTTCACTTGTCGTTAAATTGCAATATATGTGTGAGTTGCTGTTACATCAAGCAGCTTTTAAAAAACAAAATAACTGTTATATGAGGGAAATTACTAGACTGACAGCAGCCTTGGTACTGCCTTCTGGTACAGCGGGAAAATCGATAAGGTTTTGCTGTTCTGAGTGCTGCTCTGAATTACAAGAAGCTATTTTTGATTAGAACCTGTACATCGTTGCTGACTTTGAAGGAGCAGGACCCAAAAATGGCATGAGGGCGAGTAAATATATGATCAGAAATGACAGTTTTAAGAAGCAGCTGTGACTTCTGATAGGTGTAGTGTCACTCAGTCCCCTTCACGCTCGGGCTGTCTCGACACCGTATTGATTTGGGGACTCCTCTTAAGTCATCATTATCCACGGTAAATGGCTTGGTTGCTGGGTATATCTTGCAATGAATCTGTGAGTGATATTTGACCTTACTTTGCCAAACGGTTTTCTGCTAAGAAACTTTAGTCCAGTTCTATGTTACCAATCTTCTTGACATCCAGCACGAGAAGCATTTATTCTAATCTTCATATTGTCAGACTCAGCAACTGGACCCTGAACAATGTGGAAATGCTGCTGCACCTGCATTGATTCTGTCTTACTACTGTGACCCAAACAGCTCCAGTTTCGTTTGTTTTGAGACTGTATTGCCTCAGAAGACGCTCTAACAGGCACAAAGGAGCTGTGACTGAGAAGATAAGGCAACCATTACCCGCCACGTTCCACCGAGCCACGAGGCTTTTGCATTCAGGACACGGCTGGCCATCCATCCAAGCGTCCTTTTCGCTTGATGTTGTGCTGAAATAGATTCCCCTGTCTCCATCCCCCTGCACCTCAATTATCCACTGCGAGGAGGATGGTGCCGATGAAAAGAGAGAAGAGAGAAAAGCGGAGAGTCTTCATACACACTGAAAGATTCAGCTCCCGCCTTGAGCTCCGATCAATTCTGGCTGCTCTCCACGTCTCCCAGACAGCATGTTCTCACATAGGGCAGGCCTGTCAATTGCCAAGACAGCTTTAGCGAGGCTTGCATGTGCTGCCCAACTGTAGCATGAGCAAACGGCTTGAAGAGCAAAGGAGAAATAATTTATGAAACAGTGGAAGTCTCTCGGTATTAAAAACAATGAGAGCCTGGGCCTTAACTTTATGAAATTAATAAGCTTCTGACATATAGTGGCCCCATGAAGTGCCTCCCAAAAGTATTTGGACATTGAAATCAAAATGAAAAATATAAGAACTAAATTGCATTATATCTACCTTTCGTTTCCTTGATGCTTTGTGCAGATTATGGGAGTAATTTCCATTAAACTGTCAACAGTTAACCTGCCAATAAAGGTAAAAGGTTTGATTTATAAATGCAATAATAAAAAAAAAGCAATTTGCAAAAATAAATACAATGAAAAAAAGACAAAAGAACAAAAAGAAATGTACTATGTTTACAAGGTTTTAAATAAAAAAAATATATAATATATATCACAGCATATATATTGTTGAAAATTGACACCATGGAAAATGACACCTTTTTGTTGACAAATGTTAGTGGAACATGTTCATAGTGAAAGTGAAGAACTACTGTGCTTGGAGAAGTATGAACTTGAGGGGAACTGACTTCATACATTCACTCAAAATTACTTCGGGGCCATCTTGTTTAAAATAATTGTGTTAGTTTTAGGAAAGACTTCTAAGAAAAGCTATAGCATTTTTTTAGGTATTGCTTGGTTTGATATTTTGTTTCTAATGCAATGACATTTTTCCGTGTCACTTAAGTGTACAAATACACTTTGAACCCACTCTGTTACATTGGTGGCATATACTACATACAGGGCAGAGTCAGAATAACTTGATTTGCGGAGAATTTTTTTTTTGTCAGATTTCATTTAGAAACTTGAGTTATGAGCATGCAAAGAAAATGCTTTGTTTCAAGATGATATGGTACCAGTGATATGAAATATATATGCTAGCATAATGTAATAGACTGTATTTTAGCTCCTGGGTTGGTGTGAGAGCACTTGCTTTTAGAGCATGAGTCATGACATCACATCAACTGCAGCACTGGACCCCCCAATACTGGACTCTACAACACAGTGTGCAGTGATACAAGCTCACACAGTCGTTTTTCTTTATGCACCGTCAGTTCATATAAAGCAGAGGCATTTTGATGCACAGCAAGTTTAGGAGTGTGTGAATTATGAATGACATGTATATCTGGCAAGAAGTACTGAAAGAATTGAGCTGATTTTTTTCATATTTATTTCTGAATATATTTAAGAAAAGCACGCAGTTTGTAGTGAATTTGCAGTTCTGGCCTGAATTGTGAGCCATTCAGAATTGAATTGAGAATGCCTACATTCTCAATGGAATTTGAATTGAGGTAGAACATGACGCACTCCACAAAATTTATGCTGTAAGTGTAGTTTTTTTTTAATAGAATAGTATAATAATGATGATACAAATAATTGAAACATACCAATAGTTGTGCAATAACTTTCAAAAACCATACTTGTCTTACTGTTTTTAAAGTACAAAGATAATATTAATAACCAAATGCCCATTATAGAAATGTGACTTTAATATGTATATATTTCATATTTTTCCCCTTATTTTATAGACTATGATGGGACATTTAATTTCTCAGAATGCTCTATTTTATCCCAAAAATCCTCAAATTGGAAAAAAAAAAATTCTGCAAGCCACATATTCTGTGGCATTTGACATGGATACACATTTGGCAAAATAGGACCCTAAAAACAGTCGTAAAAAAACATATAATAGTATAGCTGAAGTATAGTCCATAACCCAGATTAATTTACTGTCGGACAACTGCAAACTATAAATGAAGTCTAGAACACTGTTTGCTTCAGTTTACTTGCTCTTCCGTAATTACATTCTGTATAAATACATGCTATCGGCACACGCATTTCCATTATATTCAGGGTTGAATGACTTTAATTCTTTAGTCTGTGACTTCACGGGTGGATCACACTCAGGTTTCAGGGGGAGGCATGCATGTGTTGTGGTCAATATGACACTGGTCATTGAGCTCAAGAATGTGAGTTAAATTAAGCAGACACACTGACTCTTTGTGGATAGGAAGAGGTTAATAGAATGTGATGGCTGGTGTAAGTTACTGCCACTTTCCATTGTCACTCTGGGGCATGTTTCATTATGCTGTTTAATTCCACATGATAAGACACTATTTATGATAACACTGAATATGAATGGTGGTTGTTTTTTGACAATGTTTTGGACATTGTAAAGCTTATAGTCCTTATAACCTCTAAAACCTCCCATTATGTTCCACTGATCTGGACTAGTCTCAACTATGATTCCTCATTAGAAACACAGATAACTTATCCTTAAACCATTATTAATTAAAGTTTTCATAGATGGACTCAAATCCACTTTAACTAAACCACCAATTAACTGAAGATAAGCTTTTTTTGTTCATATAAAAACTTTATACTAATTGAAAGACCACATAAAGGTAAGCTTTTTTATATTGTGGAGTGGACTTGAGTCCGGAGCAGGCTGATGTAATGATAATGACAAGAGGAGTAATTGGATAGCAGAATCTAATCAAGGCCTATTTCAAATAAACTACTTCAGCGTGTGTATGAAAAAATCTGACCCCTGGGTTAAACAGAAATGCCAATATCTATTCTCATGCAAGTCTCTTCAAAGCCAGTCATTGGAAATATGATTTACCACTGATTAATTCAGTATAATGGTGTTACGAGATAATCAGCATCTGTCCAGGAACCGGCATGTTTAATTATTTTGTTCACATGGTTTTTCTCTTAACGTCAACATTACACAGGACAGGTAAAGTATTTCTCACTTTCAGTTGTAGTATAATATGTCCAAAGGATCTTATTCATTTACACTGATATGAAATATTCTGTGTATTTTCATACTGAACATGTCCCGGTAAGGTTAATTTGGTGTAATTAATTCACCTCTCAGTGAAACAGATCATGTAGTCCATAGACAGTAATGAGGTTAGGTTCTGCTGATTGCTGCTGGCTGGAGCTGTATGCTAATTGCATTGCACCATCCGGCTGTGTTTCCTCTGTCTCCGCTGACAGTAAACTGAATACATCACTATGAAGCCTAACTGTTTACAGACACAGTTTAAAATTGTTTATCATGTTATGGTTTCTGAGGTAGTAATTAGTGCTGTTAAAGTTCATTAAATAAAGGAGGATATTTTCAGATTTTTAGTAGGATAATTTTACAATTTTATTATTCTTATACAGTTTTATTTCTTATTATTTTTAAGTTACTTTACAGATTTTGTATAGTAAATACTTCTTTTAATTTTCATCCAGTAAATATTCATACAGCCTTTACTTTGTATGGCCTCATGATAAAATAAACCAACACAGTTTATAGTCTTATGTAGTTGTTCTTACAGTTTCCTTGTCTTTAAAGATGAAGTATATAATTTCTGCACCACTAGTGGCACCAAACAGAATTACAAAAATAATGACTATAGTTTTATATAACAATAACCTGTGTTACATTTCTCGGATTAGCAGGCATTTTCACACCAAATTTACAGTGCACAAACAAACAGATCGCAATTCAACACAGTGACACACTTCACCTTTAACAGGACGAGCCCCAGTGTTGAATTACTATTGCAGTAGGCTGACCTATTGTGAATTGGGTTAACTGGGCTGCATTCAGCGCTGACAAAACAGTGCAAAACGTTTTTTAAACGGAAACGGTGGTGCGCTGAACACCCTGTTCTGATGACGCAAGTGTTGCAACTATGGCAGCTGAGAAGGTCATTCTTTGTGTTCTTTTTGAAGAATTTTCGTAGCCTGATGAAATCGGTATAAATATGTATTTAATACTGCAAAATACACTTGACAACATGTCTTCTAATATCTTCAATTGTTGCGTATACCCAGCTGCAGCGGACACACTTGTAAACGACTTCACTTGGACCCATTGTGCGATCTGTCTCTTTAATACCGTGTGGTTTATATACACGTTGCTGCTGATTGGGCTCACATTTTTGACACACCCACCAAACAAGAGAAAACGTATCTCAAACCCCGTTGCACACCGTTTCCAGGAAACATGTCGTTCAACCCGGAAACCGGAGCAAAACGTTGTGCACCGGTGTGAGCTTGAACGTGCCCCTGGTCTTGGAACTCTTAAAGGGATAGTTCACCCAAAAATGAAAATTCTGTCATTAATTACTCACCCTCATGTCGTTCTAAACCCGTAAGCCATTCGTTCATCTGCGGAACACAAATGAAGATATTTTTGATGCATTCTGAGAGCTCTCTGACCATCCCATAGACAGCAATGTAATTACCACGATCAAGGTCCAGACACGTAGCAAGGAGATTGGTAAAATTATCAGGAGTTCAACCGTAATTTTATGAAGCTACAAGAATACTAAAGAAAAAGAAAACAGAAATAACGACTTTATTCAACAATTCGTCTCCTCCACGTCATTCATTCATGTCAGAGCGACATGAGGGTGAGTAATTAATGACAGATTTTCATTTTTGGGTGAACTATCCCTTTAAGTTGTATTAGTGTAATTCCTAAAAGACCTTATCATTTCCAGTTCATAAATGTAAAATGATTATGCAATCAGGCTAAATATATTCTCCCTTGTGACAAACTGTATTGTAGTTTGACTATACTGTATTTGACCTCAAAATCTTTTCTTTAAATAAGACTTTAAAGAAGCTTTAGACTTATTTCTCACAAACACACAATAGAGAGAATTACAAAAATAAATGGATGAAAATAAAGTACAAACTGAATCCATCTAATTCACAAATGTAAAGAAATCAAGGCATTAGCATCAAACACAACTACAAAGCATCTCATATGTATGGATGTCAAAGAGGTCTGTCTCTAGGAACAATAACAAATCCTGTTTAAGAACCTGCATATGGACCTAACAGGGGAACTTGTTCATTTATTGTTTTTCTTTTATATTAAAATGCCAGATTATTGTTTTGTCTCTGGTATTCAGCTGGCATTTATTTATGCCTTTGAAGGTCATTTATCTTTTTAGCACACAAAGGCAGTAAACAATCACACTGTTTGAAAGACAGAATAAATTATTAAAACAAGGATATTGTCAGGAACAAACGTGATTTGAAAAGTAAATAATTGCTGAATGATTATTTGAGAGGGATTATTATGTACATTCTGTTAACAGTCATAAAGTTAACTTTTAGATTTTAAAACCACACACATCTGTTACATAAAATTGAAATGCCATCCTGTTTTATTGCTTGATGTAATAACTGTAATACATCACAAAAGAGTTTGTCTGCTCAATTTCAGAATCCAATTAACTGTTCTCATTACAATAATTTATATGTAGAAAACATTATTAATTAGTATCTGGAAGCTGTGAGACAGAGGAAATGACATGATCTTCATTTGCTAGGAGGCAGTAATTAGCAGTTGTGCTCTTTTAAATAGTTTAAAGGCCTATGTATGCAATTACCTTTTGAATATTCATGAATCAGTCTAGGGCAATGACAGAAGGACTGTAAACTCACACATTGACTCAGTTTGCATGATCTACCATTTGAATTATATATAACTATATAAAAGAAAAAATCTTTAAAATCCTGCAGTAGAGAGCCGAAAGGTTGTTTTAACCTAGGCATTACAGTCCTCAGACTTTGCAATACCAGCAGTCACACTGTTTTGTTTAACAGCGTCAGTAATCTGGATTGATTGCTGTAAACACCTGGTACAGCACGGTAGGGTGCGTGTGCATGCTGTAAATTCACTTAAGGCTATACAATGTTGTGTTTAGTTTGTAGCATCAGTAGTTTTATGGCAACACTTCAAATGGCAGGCAATATCACTCTCAGGAGACATATTACATTGTGTTTATGATCGGGGTGTGTTTGGAGAAGTATATTTAGGGCATATTGACATTCAGTTGCTGTATAAACCTGTCATGTGCAGCTGCGTTTGAGCTGAGGGGAATGCTGAATTTATTTGATAGGACTCCTGGAGTTTTCACAGAATTCATGAAGTGTGTAGAAAAATACTCTCAGAGCACCTTCAGTAAGCACCTGATCCTGAAACAGTGTTACATTTTGATATTTGTTTAACAGATACTTGTATTCTTAGAAATGAGGAAATGCTCTAACATAAGAATGGGCGAATATGCTCTTGTACAGCACAAAAAGTCATGTGAAGTCATTAAATGATACTTGGTGCTTTTGTGTCCTTTTTAAAGCTTGATAGAACTCCAGGCTCAGTTATTGTAATTGAATGAAACGAGCAACTAGTACATTCTTAAATGTATTACATTGCAGATTCATCGTCTTCAGGAGCTTCTTTGAAGCTGGAAAGGGCTTCATCTACACAGTTGGGAAGTTGAATATTGTACCTTGATGGTGGAAAGTTCAGGAAAGCGATTTTCTGTCTCTTTGTGTTAGTACTACCATGAGTACTGGTCCTGAGGACAGTTGAGATTGAAAGGAAAGTGGATGGAGAGACAAAGGGAAATGGGATAAGGGCATTACACAGGCCAGATATGAACATATAAGCATGTCTAATGAAATCTGAGAAAACTGCATGAGAAGAAAATGAGCAGTTAAAATTTAGAAACAAGTAAGAGGTTGTTATTTGTTTGAGATTTGAGGCAGAAGTTGTGAGAGATGAATCATATTCAGACTCCAAACCACAGCCCATGGCGGGACCTGCTGCTAGAAACGTCCAGAGGTGTTAGTGAGTGTCATGTCCCCGGTCTGAGTGATGTGAGCTGATGTCCCTGTCTTGCAGAAGTACTGCATGAGTAATGGGGTGTGCAGTTTCCACCTTGCTGCAGTAAAAGGAAATGGCAGACACTTTGGTTTAGCTACCTTCTGCAACTCTGCAATTACATTCATCGGAATTAGATATTAGCAAGGAAATAGACTGAGAAAATACACATCACACTCAGCCATTTAAACTCCAATTAGGCTGTTTGCAAGTATGGCTACGTTACAATCACCAGTGGCAACAAACTTTGAGCAGATTAGTGTATTAACATTGTTAGATGTGTAGAGAACAGAAAATAGCATATTGATGCTTACATTATTTGCATTAGTTGCACAAATGAATCAAACGGAATACAATACAGCTGTAATTTCCTGTGTTAAATTAGTGACTGTTAACTGCAGGGATGAAATATACTTTGGCTTTTGTATATATGGGTTTTAATTATCGAATCCAGGACATTAGCAATAATTCATAATGATAGTAAATTGCAAAGTACTTGAATTAAAAAATGGAATGACATTGTCACACATGATCAGGGCTTCCACAGTGGTCATTTAAAGGTACGTTATGAAAATCTGGCTCTATCTGTGATTAATACATAGAACTGCAAGACTTCTGTTACTGTTTTTCAATGGAAATTTGTTTTCAATCAATCAATCAACATTTATTTATTCAGCCCTTTACAACACTAAAGGTGAACCAAAATGCTTTCCAATAAAAAGAGAGCAATAAAAACAAAAATATAAGCCAACAACAAAAAAATTACATAAAAAAACTGTTTTTGCAATAATATATGTGACCCTGGATCTCAAAACCAGTCATAAGGATCAGTTTTTCGAAATTGAGATTTATGCATCATCTAAAAGCTGAATAAATAAGCTTTCTATTGATGTATGTTATGATAGGACAATATTTGGCCGAGATACAACTATTTGAAAATCTGGAATCTGAGGGTGCAAAAAAATCAAAATATTGAGAAAATCGCCTTTAAAGTTGTCCAAATAAAGTTCTTAGCAATGCATATTACTAAACAAAAATTGTTTTGATATATTTACAGTAGGAAATTTACCAAATATCTTCATGAAACATGATCTTTGCTTAATGTCCTAATGATTTTTGGCATAAAAGAAAAATCAATAATTTTGACCCATACAATGTATTTTTGGCTATTGCTACAAATATACCCCAGCGACTTAAGACTGGTTTTGTGGTCCAGGGTCACATATGTATATACTATAGTTTTTAATCGTATATGGTATGGTAACATAGTTATTGCACAGCTATTGACAGGTTTTTACTGTAGCATTTTACAGTAGTTTTCTGGAAAGAGTTTATATATATATATATATATATATATATATGTCTATCTGCTTAATGATGATGATATTGATAGTATAGAGCTATTTATTTATTGGAATTGTAGAGCCAGAACACAGAAGAAGGAAAAAATATATATATATATATATATATATTTACTATATATATTGCTCTGTACTATTAATACCATCATAATTAAGTAGATACACCAGCAAATAGCAAGATAAAATATGCATCTCTTGCTTAATGATATTGTTAGATAAACATTTGTTAAATGCCAGTAACAATATGATCAATAATAAATGATCAGAGACATTATGTTTCCTTTTCCCCCCTTTATTTATCTCCAGGATTAGGAAGTTCCTCTTAATGGCCACAGAAGCTAGTCCACATTAATTTCAGTCTGTCATAACACCATGGGTTTGTTCAGCTCAACAGCCTCCTGCTGGGACTGCAGATTCCCCACAGTTGCGGATTTGCCACAGAATGGCACACTAGCAGACACACTGACAAAGTGAAGACACAGATACATACTCTTGTTTATGAACGGCTTGCTTCTGAAGATTTTCATTTCAGTCCTGCTCCTCCTCAAGAGTGCTTTACTCCACAAGTTACATTGAGAGCTTATTCCTGACTGGTTCAGGGTTGGAGAATGGGAGGGAGGAGATGCAAGCATTTCAGTTGCAATTTTCACACCCAGTTATGTTAATGTGTTGTGCCGGTGTCTCTGTGAGCAGGGCTGATGGAGCTGCGTCCTTGAAGTAGGGTCTGCCGGGACACAGAGGGCTAGAGCAGACGTCACACATTGTGCATACTTTACCCAAGGGAGTACAACCTCCGGCTCCAGACAATCTGTAAACATGAGGGTTATTCCATGCACAACCTAGGAGGGAATCTGCCAAGACCTGGTCAAAAAGCCAAGGAAATGTGCTCTGAAATCTGCAAATAATAGTATTTTATATAAGTATATATAAAATTATATTTTATGTAAGTATTTCATATCTTTAATATTATATGTAATATTTTGTTTCTGCAATTTTTCTTAGAAAATACACTCTGTGACCCTGTGACATCTCGACTTGAGAGAAAGCTACAGCTTAGCTGCATTCTAATGTTCATAAAATCTGTCTTAAGCAATTCAAACCCACACAACCTCTTCACTACATGTCAGAATTAAGGCACTTGTTTTTCTTCCCACCTAAAAGATCCATTACCATAGACATGGAGAAATAACTCATTCAGCTGGAAAAATCACTATCCCTCCTTCATGAAAGGGACTGGCAGTGGCATTTATCATTTGAGCTCAATGTATTTGTTTTTCAGCAGGCAATTAGAGAAATCTTTCATATAGACATGCAAGAACCTCTGCAATGCTTATTACTTATTTTTCATTCTTTAATGGAGCTTCTCCTGAGTGAGATCATCTCCCTTAGTAATAGGTAATTAGAAAAACTGTTTTCACTAATTATCATGGATTATTTTTTTCAATAGCAAGCTCACGCAAAGTTATACTATTGAAGACATCCATTAATATTTCACAGATATGAGAATATCACAAATATTTTATTGTGAGATTCAAATTGACTTTTATACAAATCTGTTCTGTTAACCTCGCGTCTTGTAGATTTTATTGTTTTTATAATTACATTGTATTAATGTAATTCATTTTTAGTTGTATTGTTATTATTATTAGGGTAATCACAATTATGCTTTCCTCCCCCTTAAGTGAGTCCAACATGGATCGCCCCAGTCAAAAAAATCTAGACACATCACTGATTACCAGCCAGAAAGTGGCACTGAAATCACTTATTGGCACTGAAACCCAGCCGCTGACAGTTATAGCTAGTAAAATTTGAGCAGTAAAAGCTATAACAGCGAGAATAAGCCTGAATTGTGACATATCTGAAAGGCTTTTAACATTTACAGATGCCGCAAAAGCCAAACCATAAATGGCTAAAATGCATCATAAATAATCTGAATGGGGAAAAGCACTGTTGAGAATTTGAAACAGAGGCAATACAACCTTAGACCAGTAATGTGCTACTTGATTCCAATAACATCATTCATGTTTGTTTATATGAAGCAGCCCACATGGAATCTGCACATGCAGTAAATCCCGTCATTCACAAAGTTCTCCTCTTGCTGCGGGGCATATAGTAGAAGCATTTTTAACTAGCACTTCCCATTTAGTATAAACAGGCTGGCAGGCTGTGGACAGTGTCTAAACTCATACACTCACATGACGCAGGTGAGTTAGAAATCAGCATGAAATGCCAAACCCAGGAGCTGAAAGGTCAAGGTCATGAGAGGACAACTCAAAACTATTGTACTACTGAAATAAATTTAGCTGATAAGACTTTTTGCTCCATTTCCATCCACAATCAGACAAAAACTGGATATTTGGATACTGGATAATTAATTATGCATGCTCATTTCCCCTCTTTAATATTTAAATTAATATTAAGTGAGTGTTAGATGACTGCAAAGTTAATCTTAAAAGCATTAGCACTTTTAAATGTAGTCTTAAATGAATATTCCTTAATCATACTGTAATGTTATGATGCCTAAATTCACTTGTAGCAATAAAAATGATCGATTTCAGTGTTTAGTGTTTTATTGTTCATTTATGTAGACTAAATAGTGTGGAATTTTACAGTTAACCCATTTATCAGTTATCAGTGATCATATCATGAAAGTAATCGACATAAATTTTAATATTGGTGCTTCACAATTATCGTCTTTTTCCCTTGGACATTTTTTGTGATTTACCCAAGTAGGACATGTCCCTGGATCAACATGGAGCATTTCTCTCAGTTTATCAGCAGGTACAACCAAAGCTGTTCATGTTCAAGCACGTCCTGTAATAGTGTAAATTACATTATGCCTGTGGAGACTGTTGCATCCTGTATCCCTCAATGTTTATGTTCATAGGCCTCAGAATAGTTGTGGTCCTTTTTAATTAAATTTCCATTTCAATTATTCATAATGAATAAATCAGATGAAATATGCATGGGACTTTTTGATTTAGAATTTGGGACTCGACTTTGTGACCTCCTAGAGGATGTGTTGAGCAAGGGCAGAACAGCAGGTAGTTAGGATAGAGGAGTTACGGCCAAGTCTGCAGCCCAGCGGAGATCGATGGTCCTGGTGTGGACGGTGCTTAGATCAGCAGGATGGACACCTCCCTGATGCTCCAACCACTCCAATCATTCTCATTGATCGATGTGCTAGATTGCTTTGCTTTCTCTGTGAAGATCTCCGCTGTGAGTTTTTGTTCTTTATTTAATGAGATGTCTCCGTAAAAGATTTTCACATGCACGCTATGAAAGAAATAATGACTTAGTCAATACAGATAGAGAAAGACAATGTAACGTTGTTTTTGTTTGTTAAATTTAAGAAGGATTGCTTGAGTTCCAGTTCTTCTTAAATCAGTTCAAGACTGCAAATAGATGGATAGATGAGTTTTAACTCTAATTTTTCCATCTCTGTAACACTGTCAGTTGCCATCCCGATTTCACATCTTGTGATACAGTCAGAGATTTATTTATTTATTTATTTTTTCAAAGCACCCAGTCCATGACATTTTTGAGCGATGTTGGAAAGCACAGACATGTAATATTGATCATTCTTTCATTCGGTGCTTTTGGATAGAGTGTATGCTTTCTCATCATGCTTGGCTGTTGTATTTAAGGATTTTATTTCAGCTTGAATCATAATGGCAAATATACTCCATCTGCTTCTAAGCTTAATGGTTAATAACAACCGTTCACTTGCAACACAGACAGAGTCTTTGATGATTAATAACATGAAAAATGAAAATAAGTTTATCATACAAGAAGTGTGTTTTCATGGCAGCTGTTTAGTGATTCTTTAGTGATTGTCAAACACGACTGAATGAATTCAAGGTGCACTTTTTTTATTTAGAGTTTTGGGTTTCTTCTCACGATATTCTTAACACCGTATGACATAGCCTCGTGGACCAATACAAAAATAAAAAATATACAGACTTTTATGTGTGTAACGGAATCAGTCGAACACACAGGTAAGTAAAACGTCAGGTGTTTATTTAAAGGTGCACAGTCAACAAACACTCGTGATGGAATCAAA
>JAFVLL020000975.1:0-25423 GCA_021397915.2 Tor tambroides | reverse complement strand
ACTTAGGGGTGTACTCACTTTTGTGGCCAGCAGTTTAGACATTAATGGCTGTGTGTTGAGTTATTTTGAGGGGACAGCAAATTTACACTGTTATAATGCAAGCTGTACACTCACTACTTTGCATTGCAGCAAAGTGTAATTTCTTCAGTGTTGTCACATGAAAAGATATATATATATATATATATGTGTGTGTGTATGTGTGTGTGTGTGTGTGTGTGTGTGTGTGTGTGTGTGAAGAGTTTGGTTCTTTACCAAGAAAGTGGCAAGATGAAAACCATTCATTTTTGTTTAAAACTTTCACATAGCATCTTTAGGTTATAATAACATTAAAAATTCAAATCCAGATTTTGATTTTCAAAGATTTATTATAAAAACAGATTATTTTTTCCCCAAAATGCAATAAATCCATGCCACTTTTTTTCAAAATGCAATAAATTCATTGAATCAATATAAAAGTTATTTTTCATACTGAAACTGTCGAAAATACATAACAAAGTAAGTTGATCCACAAATGACAGCCTCTGAACTTGGTCAATACTAATCTTATATACAGGCACTGGACTAAAAATAAATTCAATCATTCATCGCTCCCAAAACGTATTCAACGGATCATCTTGTTAATGCTATAAATTACAACAATAAAAGAAAAGTTCATGATGAACAAGATCATGATCAACAATATCATATTAGACCACAGAAATTCCAAAATGACATTTCCCTTACATTCAACTTCCAAAAGTGCATTCATCTTTGCCATGTTACATTCATTTGACTAGTGCTATACTAACAAAAAACATTAATGGCATTAATAAGAACACACTGACAAGCTATGCAATATGGCGTTCATAATCGAATGCGATTCATCTGCGATTATGAACGCGATATTGCGTAGCTTGTCAGGCTCTGTTTATTAAATGCCTCCATCTGAAAGCACGTGATAGAGATTTACTACTAATCACAGAACCGGCTTTACTGAGGACATGCCATGACAATCACATGCGATTTATGGTGCAGCTCTAATTGTTTGTTTGTTGATCACAAAGTACAAAGTAGATGAGGAAAACTAGGATGCCGGGTGTATTCAAAGCGCCGCCATTACAGTACTGTTTACAATGCGTGGAATGGTGCGCTGTGATTGGTTGAGCGGATATTTAGTCATTTAAGGATATATCGCGTTCTGCAGAGAAGGGAGACTGGCGTTTGTCGCGGTTTGGAAAAAAAAGGGAGAAAACATGACAGAATAACACAGCTGATATCGCATTTTGCGTAAAATTAAAAATGGACTTTTCAACAGACCAGCTACAATACTGATTTTGGCAGAAACTCATTTTTTTTTTTTTTTTTTTTTAATGGCGTTTATCGCGTTTTGGAACCAAACTCTTCACATATATACACTGTAAAAAATCCAATTAACAAAATGTTGGAAGGGCAAAAATATTTAAGTTGAACTAATTGTATTGCTTGGACTTAGTTGAGAAGACATATTATATTAAGCCTGCACAAATATATTTTAAAAACATTAAATGAATGGTTATTTTCAAATTCAGTCAACATTCAGAATGCTAAATGTTGACTAAACTAATAAAAACAAATCCAGCCAACACTGAGATCATTCCGCACGCCCTGAGTGACTAGAGGGAGAAACAGCGCCGCCATCTTGTCAAGTTCATGCGTTGCACTAAATAAATGTTATTTTTTTTAGCCTAAATTTATCGAGAAAATCATGCAACATATTAGATTTTTTTAGTGGACATTTAGAAAGTGTTTTATGAGTTGTATATCCGAAGAAAAGTGGATGTCAAGTTCAGGCATCAGGTAAGACAAGTGGCACTGAATAACGTTAAATATTTGTACTTAAGTTAACATTAGACTGAATTTATCAAAACTTATATTTAAAAGGTGCAAATGTTTTATTTAAAACGTATATATTTATACACAAACGTACAACATATATAAAAACATTGAATAAGCGTCGTGATATGTCTGAGGGAAATTTAAGTGAAGAGAATGTGGTCTTTCACCTTGTTTAATCCATAAAACACTTAATATCAAAAGCTATGTTACTATAATGAATTTTAGCAAATTTTGGCGTTGTATGATATTTTTGTGTTTCTGTGATGTGAAAAGAGATGAAGGGATCGCGCGGTCTTTCTCTCTTTAAGCCATTATGCTTAATACGACTAACGTTCACTGAAATCTATGAAACGTGTAACTTAATGTAAACCACATTAATGCGCTCATTTGAAGTTAACGTGGGCGTGTTGAATGGGTTTTTGTGTGTGTAAACTTTTGCAATTGTCCCGTGTAGTAAAATGACAACATTAAACGTGACTAAAACAAGCCACGGTGAAATGTCGCTCTTTTCAAACGGCGCGGATTACACAGCGTTTTTAGTCTCGTGAAGGCGCTTCGGAAGAGAAGTTAGTCGTTCCGAACGAAAATTAACTGAATCGTTTCACAAGGCCGTTCAAAGCATCTCAATCAGTTCCCTAGGTAGTGAATCACTAGATAGTGTGATTTCCTGCACTGGGTCTGGGGAAGAGCGTGGCTCAGTAAACACTGGGACAACTGATCAATCAATTTGTAAAACGTCACCACTGGTATTTATCCACAACAGGCAGGACCATTAATGTTATATTTTGATATTATTTTTATGCTATTTGAGATAACTTTGCCCTATAATATGAAATGTACGTTCTATTACAAATCCAGTCAGCATCAGTGCTCCCTGTTGTGCAATGGATTGTGGAATGGATTTGTGCCAAAAAAAGGTTGCAACTTCTGTTTCATCACACATTTAATTAACTGATATTGATACATTGTAAATGATTTAAAAGGCATCATTTCATTTTTTGAACTTAAAATGTACTCCATCAGGGTGTGGTCAAAGGTTTCATTGGTGCTTTGTCATAGTTGCAAGATTTCAGATGCAACCCAGTCAGTTCTTCCAAGACACCAAACACCAGACTGCCCCACTGCAACTACATACTGTGTGTGTACTTTCAAGACTAGGAGTTTATTATTTTCATTCCAGGTAATATGTGTAAATGTTTAGAGTTTTTACTACAATTATAATGTGCTTTACTGTTCTCAGTGGCATCTACGCTAATATTAGTCTGTTTCATTCTTATTCCTAGGTCACCATAGCCACCAGATCCAGTTCGTATCCAGATCAGATTGTGGATCAGCACATAGAGACGACCCTGACAGCCCTGAATGTCAGCGGAGACCATGTCAGCTAGATGAGCTCCAGAGACAGATCCCCTCCGAAGACCTCGTTAGCCATCGGGACAAGACCACAAGAACCAGACAAGTCCTCTGCTCAATCTGACCTGTGTTGCAGCCTATAAATAAACCACACCATGCTGGTTTCGTCTGGCCAGAGGAGAACTGCCCTCCAACTGAGTCTGGTTGCTCCCAAGGTTTTCTACTCAATTTCTGTCACCGATGGAGTTTGGGTCCTTGCCGCTGTCGCCTTTGGCTTGCTTATTTGGGGGCGCTTGGCTGATTGCACAGACATTATTGGAAGAGAGCTGAACTGGATGATGTCAACACTGAATCATCAATGAACTGACTTTAACTGGAAAAATTAATTGTTAATGTCCTCTTGCATTATTGACAAACTATTTTCCTGTTTGACTCTGTAAAGCTGCTTTGACACAATCAGTATGGTATAAAGCGCAATATAAATAAAGGTGACTTGACTTGATTTTATATACTGTAACACCTGGTTCATTTTTTTTCTGCCTCATTTTAAAGATGTAATTGTGAACAGTAATAATATTTGTAAATGTTTGTTTGCTAAAATTTTGTTTAGCTTGTTTAGTTTTTTCTTAGTTCATTAAACAAAGTTTAAACTGAATTTTGCAGTTGTTTTACAGATTGTATTGTTTGTCAACTGGAGCTTTAAAGGGATAGTTCACCCAAAAATGAAAATTTGCTGTTAATTTACTGACCGTCAGGCCATCCAAGATGTAGGTGACTTTTTTTCTTCATTCCTGTATGTTTAGTTTGTATGAAAAATGTTATAAATGGAGATTGTTATTAAATAAAGGCTATTGTGTGTTGTAAAGTGTGTGTTTTTAGTGATTGATAAATACCAGTTAATCATTTTTAGTAATTTTGTTAAACTATGAAAATATATGTTTATGTAGTTCCCCAGCAATTTCTTGTGATGCCCAAATAATAAATCTTAGTTGAGGTAACATATAAAACACATAGAGTAAACGGTTCAATTTTAATTGACATAACTTGCTGTAGTCCTCTAGTGCTGTAGTAATTGGTTTGACCAATTAAAACATTTTAGTTGAATGGACTATAAAACTAGTTCATTAAAGTTGAGCCAACTAAAAAATAACAATTCAGATAACACTTTGAAGTCAGAAATTGACTGAACGTAAAATTTCTGTGGAACTAGTTACTAAATAATAATTAGCTGAAACCGCTTGGAATTTTTGACAGTGCGTATATATATATATATATATATATATATATATATACACAATTTTGTTAGCTGGGTATATATATACTGTATATATATATATAAATAATAGTTATCTTTTTATAATCTTTTGCCACCAAATCAGTCATGTGGTGCAACCAACATGCAGAAAGAAAGAGATTTTTTTTTTTTTTACTTGATGGTACATCACACAGCATTTTTTTTTCTTTTATTATTTTTAATTTGGTTTATTTTTTTTTAATGAAAATAGTGTATTTTTCCAATATGGTATAAATACAAAAAATTTCCAATTCCATTTAAAACCAGCATGAAAAAATAAATAAATAAATAAAATTAAATAAAATCTCAAACAGGATAACAGGATTTATAAACTAAACTTTTTTTTAAAAGATTTTTTACTTTATCATGTTCAGTCCATCAAGTCTCAAGTTGGAATTGTTTAAAAATGAGTCCAATCCTATATTATTATTATTATTATTATTATTATTATTTAATGAAAATGGTGTATTTTTCCACTATGGTATAAATACTATTGTTTTTCAATACCATTTAAAACCAGCATAAAAAATAAAATAAAATAAGATAAAATAAAATCTCAAAACAGGGCATTTATAAACTGAACTTTATATATATATATATATATATATATATATATATATATATTTTTTTTTTTTTTTTTTTTTTTTTACTTTATCGTATTTAGTCAATCAAGTCTCAAGTTGGAATTGGTTAAAAATGAGTCCAATCCTATATTATTATTATTATTATTATTATTATTATTATTATTATTATTATTTAATGAAAATGGTGTATCATTTTCCAATACCATATAAAACTAGCATAAAATAAATAAATAACATCTAACAACTTGGTGTTTATAAACTAAGCTTTTATTTATTTATTTATTTATTTATTTATTTATTTATTTATTTATTTTAAAGATTTTTACTTTATCATGTACAGTCAATCAAGTGTCAAGTTGGAATTGCTAAAAAAAAAAAAAAGAAGTTCCATCCTATATTATTATTATTATTATTATTATTATTATATTATTATTATTATTATTATTTAATGAAAATGGTGTATTTTTCCACTATGGTATAAATACTATTGTTTTTCAATACCATTTAAAACCAGCATAAAAAATAAAATAAAATAAGATAAAATAAAATCTCAAAACAGGGCATTTATAAACTGAACTTTATATATATATATATATATATATATATATATATATATATATATATATATATATATATTTTTTTTTTTTTTTTTTACTTTATCGTATTTAGTCAATCAAGTCTCAAGTTGGAATTGGTTAAAAATGAGTCCAATCCTATATTATTATTATTATTATTATTATTATTATTATTATTATTATTATTATTATTATTATTATTATTATTATTATTTAATGAAAATGGTGTATCATTTTCCAATACCATATAAAACTAGCATAAAATAAATAAATAACATCTAACAACTTGGTGTTTATAAACTAAGCTTTTATTTATTTATTTATTTATTTTAAAGATTTTTACTTTATCATGTACAGTCAATCAAGTGTCAAGTTGGAATTGCTAAAAAAAAAAAAAAAGAAGTTCCATCCTATATTATTATTATTATTATTATTATTATTATTATTATTATTATTATTATTATTATTATTATTATTATCCTCTCAATACATCACATTATTAAAGTGTTGCTAATGTGGTTTCATGTTGTTGCTCTTTGAGACTACAACAAGACATTGTGTCAGCGATCCTAGCCCACAGAGTTTCCTGTTTGCACACCTCTTTTGAGAGGCCATGTGGGTTAAAACAGGTAATGGGTGTATTGAGAGAGTGAAAGAGATGTGACACTGCATTGATGCACTTAGGAAAGGGTGTCAGTGATGAATAAAGAGAGAAACAGCCAGTGTTTAACACCCACTAATGGATGTAATAATCTGGGCATAGAGGTCAAGATGTCAATCTTTTCCCCTCTTCCCCCTTGACTTCCATCTCTCCCTTTCTTTCTGATAACACCATCGCCAGTTTTCCATCAGCATTCCACAGGGGAATACAGAGTATTCCACAGTCCTCTCAGGAAAATGCTCAGCTTTTTTTGTTTTTTGTTCTTAAACAACCAGATTTATTGTTATCAGTCCTAACCGCAGGGAAAGAGGGTTTGGCTGTGATCTTCAGTGCTGCGGTGTGGGCTACGAACACACTCACTCTGCCTGTGTTGCTCCATATTCATTTCAAAAGCAGTTAATAAGCACATATTATTGCCCCTCCAATCACTCACTGCCTGAAAGATGAAATGAGAGAAGCACTAAAGGGTCTCTCATCCTTCTTGTCTGCCCCCTTTTTTTTCTTTCGCTTATTCACTCATCTACACTGGCCATTATCCCAGTGTATTGAAGCTGCAGAGATAAAGAGAAAGAGAGAGAGGGAGTGTGTGAAGGAAGAGAGAAAAAAAAACACATGAGGGTGAAAAGAAGAGAAGAACAATAAAAAAGGCAGAGGGGCGAGTGTCGTTTGAATCAATTACATCCTAAAGAATTTTTCATTTGCATTCGTATCTGCACAGAACCTGAACAAATGCCAGCTGCCTTTGTGTCTGGATATTTTTAGTTTTTTTCTTTTGATAATTGTGTAGGAAATATCAAATTTGCATAGAGTGATTATTGTTGATTGTTTATCTAGCCGTCAGGATGGCTCAATATTCTAAGGCTGACAGGTTGTCAAGTACTTAAAACTCATTTATTTGGTGAAATTTGCATGTAATTTGGTGTTAATTAGGGGGAGGCGCAGGGCGTGGATTAGAGCCCAGTGATACAGGAGGAGACAGAATGGACTGGCTGTCATCTCTCCTCACAGCTAACCAAACACACACACACACACACATCCCTTAACATGCCACCTATCTGTCTGAGTGGACATCTGAGAGCGTAAAACATAAAACTAAACCCGCAGTAGTTTTCATTGTTATTCAAATCAGAGAAGTGTGCTAGCTCTGCAGGCTAGCTAAATTAATAAAGGAGGCTAGAGGACAGTTCTGTCCCCTTTGAAAGTGTGATTAATTAGGTTTTTATTAACAAACAGAGAACAGATGACACCCTCACCACACACGGACGAGAACGGACCGTCCCAACGGCCCTTTGTCCCTGTTTGTTGTCGTTTATCGGCATTGTCTTTCATTATCTCTTCGTTCATATGCCAAGCTCTCCAAGCAAATTAGTAAACATACTCTGTAAAAAAAAAAAATCTGTGAAATTTATGGTAAAAAAAGAGAACTGAGTAAGGAGTGGCCTACCGATCTGTTTTATGCATTGAACTAAAATTTTTAGTAGAAACAGATATTTCACTAACTGGTATAATGTTAATGTACCAAAATACTAAAATCGGTACCAAAAAGTACAGTAAAGTACTTAAAAGTACTAAAATTTCTACATTTGTAATGTACTGGCAAACACCATAAAACACAGGTGGATAATAAGAAAGCTGAGTTTTCACAAGCTAAGGTAAACACCAATTTACTAAAATAATGCAATGAACATTAATTTTTCAACACAAGATGCAACATAACTGATAGCAAAAAACTAAACATGAAAAATAATTATTCAAATGAAAAAAATGTAAAACAATGTCACAGCGAATTCTGGGAATGTCAATTTACATTTTTCCCCTTTAAATGATAAGATTCCTTTTTATTTTTCACTTCCAGAAACTACATTTAAAAACATTTTACTGTAAAATTACATTAAATGTCCTGTTAGATGTATTATTAGGTTTTTCTGCAGGTCTTCCACCAGTTAAGGCTTTTTGTTCATGTTTTAATAATGAACTCGCTTCGTTTTGATCAGTTTCACAGGAAACAAGACTTATTGTCTTATCATTTTGCTTCTCAAGTAAATGTATCTAAATTAAGGAATCAGGGACATTTTCACTGTAAACTAAGACAAAAATAATGTGGGCTGAGAGAAGAGGTATTAGAGTCAAAAGTATTTATTTATTTATTGTTGTGTTTTCAAACTTTGAAGTGTGCTCTCAAGACATTTACATTAAGGGAACATGCTGAAGCATTACATTCCCTTCAACTTATTTCTAAAATTTTTGTTACTTGGTCTTAAAAAGCCTTTAAATTTACCTTCAACAAACCTGAAGAAACCCTGATCACAGGTTTTCACTGTATATAGAAAGGCTGATGCGATATGTATCTTGATGCATAGCCAACGATACGATACATTAAAGATACATATGAAGCAGCTACCAACGTGATGCGATACGATTCACCCATATTATGATGCAGTGCAATCCGATTTCGATTCGATTCAACACAGTGCGATTCAGTGCAATACGATGCAACTGAAAAAAAAATATATGATGCTATACAATTCAGTAATGTATAGATAGTTAGCTTTTATTTCTTTGGTTCAGACAGACAGCAAAACATAAATTGCATTCAACCACAGTGTTACGCTAACTTTCACTGTTCTGGACTGTTTGTTCTGCCTCTGGATACACAGTCCAATCAGTGTCAAGTCACGTTGTGGAGTATCGCCACTTTTTGGGTGATTTCACTCTGGCCGATAATTGCCCCGAGTCTTCTCGTAGACTTCCATACAAAGATTTGTTTTTTTCAAACTGCAGGGCCTGTAATGCAATCTCTATGAGTTCCGGAAGGACTAGCACTAATGTGCTTTCGTCATCATACGTAATCTTAACTTGTGCAACGATTGGTGGGAACAAACACTATAAGAAATATGAAGTCAGGACTAGTCTGTGTGGGCTGAATAAAGCAAACCAGTGTCTTACCAGTAAAGTTTTGATGGATGACGATTGTAATGGAGGTAAAGACGATTACAGTGACATACATTATTACGTTACATTCGACAAATTCAGAATGTTTTTATTTACTTTTTAAATTTGTTTTTTGCTCTGTTTAATAATTCTGAATGGATCCGTATATATCTATATAGTTAAGGCGACTGGTATAGAGGTCTGTTGGCACCTCCATGTGGTCCTGTTGGGTATTGCAGCTTGAGTTGTAGTTATGTATAGAAAATGCTCTAAACCATTGGTCTCAAACTCAATTCCTGGAGGGCCACAGCTCTGCACAGTTTAGCTCCAACCCTAATCAAACACACCTGATCCAGCTAATCAAGGTCTTCAGGATTACTAGAAACTTTCAAGCAGGTGTGATTTGGAGCTGGTTGGAGCTAAACTCTGCAGAGCTGTGGCCCTCCAGGAATTGAGTTTGAGACCACTGCTCTAAACCATACTTGATCCTGGAGGGCCAGTGTGCTGCAGAGTTTAGCTCCAACTTGCCTCAACACACCTGCCTGGAAGTTTCAAGTATACCTAGTAAGACCTTGATTAGCTGGTTCAGGTGTGTTTACGGTTGGAGTTAAACTCTGCAGGACAAAAGCTAGCAGAAAATATAGTTTTGTGGGAATCATCCTCAGTCTTGAACTTGGTGAAACAATGATCTTTATTTAAAATATTTCAAGTCTTAATACTTTTCCTTTTGTTATACTGGGATAAATCATACCAGGGTGTATGCTGAAATTGTTGGATGTGGTGCCCTACCTAGAAATTTTTCCACCAGCCACCACTACCAATGCAAATCTGTTAGAAATGATGCATCGCAATACAAATACCAACTTGTATCCGATGCACACTTTTTTTTAAATCAATGCATTGCATTGTTAACTTTTATGCCGATGCACCGATGCACTGAATCTTACCATCCCTAGTAGAATGGAAACTTACCTTTAACCAATGAACAGGTTTTTGTAGCCTTTACCGTTAAACAAATCAAAATGCCTTCTAAGAGTGTGCTTGGGTATGGAGGAAGTTAGAGCATTCCCTCCACCTGAAGACCTCTGAACAAAACTTCATGTAGTGTACTTTTGGGGAAAAAAAATCTCTAGAAACTTTATTTAGTGGACTTTGTGATAGTGAGGACTCTGAGGAGGTTGCAGCCATCAGCAGCTATGAAACATTCAGCCCGTCTTAAAAAATTAAGCACTCCACCCTCAGAGTCATGTCATTTTAAATCAGAGCTTCTGAAACTTCTGTTTGATTTGATTCTGAAGCTCTGTAAATCCCAGCAGGGGGCTTCTATGTGAGATTCACATGCATTTGTGTCTACTGGAAATCCACGTGTGGCTGAGAGGTCAAATGGCAGCGCGATTTCTCCTCCTCTTCTCCAGCTGTGGGTCCACCTGCTGAGAATCCATGCACCGGTGACAGAGCGTCTAAGGCAGGGGGTGGGGGGCTAATAACTCCCAGAGCGGGCAGTTAAAAGCCTGGGTCACAGCTTTAAAGAGCATCTGTGCGTGAGCAGATCTCTGGTTAACAGCGCTGGAAAGGACCTCTGAATGGGAGCAAGTTCCTGAGTGCTTTCAAAGGCAGTTAAGGGGAGACGATCACTGCCCTGCTCAAAAGTACTCTAATGCAGGTACACACACTGACAGACAGAGAGATGAGGTGTTTGACACATGAAGAGGCCCTCTCTTTCTACCTCTCTTTCACATTCGCTTTGCTAAACCACAGCGTACGCAGCAGAAACTCGCTCTCTCCTCTTCAGCTCTTCATCTCTTCATCTCTGCATCTCTCCAACCTGCGCTGACCTGCTCCAACACGCCACCTTAACTCCTCTCATCACACCACCAATTACTGGACAATTGTTAGAGGCTAATAAAGGTGTTCAAAGCTAACCACACTGCAATCAAAAGAGATTTGGTTGACAATTTTAGAACAAATCTTTGTATAAATATATATTTACAAACATATAAATATTCATATTTTAACATAAAAATTGAGACATAAACTGGGCAAGTTCCACAGACATTTGAAGCACAAAAATATAATATTGAGGTCACACTGATGTCATATTGGGTCAATACTATAATATAGGTGTCTGTGTCTGTGCTGTCTCGCCATGTGCCTTCAGGCAGTCCTTATATCGAGTCCTGATACGTGAGTTTGAAGGAGAATGCACGCTTTGGCGGTAATGCACAAATGGATATTGTGTGAAAATGTGGACAGTGCCGAAATAAAGGTGCCTATTTATACTACAAATATCGATATTTTACGCGTGGCATCGATGCATCGTATCGTCAGACATCGTATCGATGTATCGATCCATGACGATGAATCGTTACGCCCCTAGTGGCCGCTAGCTGCTTTAAGTACTACAGTGCATCTTGTCCCAATGGAAAAAACATGTATGTATCACAAGTTGAGGTAAATAATAATATACAATATATACAATATAGAAGCTGCACAGACAAAGTACAGAACAACAATATGGTAACACACATGACACTAAAATATCGCAATGAACATTACCTTACCATCATAACGTGACATGATTGATAGCAAAAATAACTGAGATGAAACATGGTTATTCAAATGAAAAAAAAAAAACAAACATAAAATGTGAAGCGTTATAGAGCGAGTTTTTTTTGTTTTGTTTTTTTTGCTGTAAATTATGTAGGGTTTATGGCTGTCAAATTGATTAATCCCGTCCAAATTAAATGTTTGTGTATACATAATGTATGTTTAAATATATATTTAAATATGATATTATATGTAAATATATATTACATATATTTCCTAAATATATGCACATATGTGTGTGTGTATTTATATATACAAATACACAGTACACACACATACAGTATATCATGTTAAAACAAACTTTTATTTTGGATGCGATTAATCATGATTAATCGATTTGACAGCCCTAGTAGGGTTACTTGTTCATTTTCATTTCCAAAAAACTGGACATTTTATAATGTTTTACAGTAAAATTTCATAAAATGTCCTGTTACATCTATCTATTCTGCAGGTCTTAAAAAGGCTTAAAGTTGCCTTCCACTAGTTAATGCCTTAAAAAGTTTTTTTTTTTTTTTTTTGTTCTAATTTTAATCATGAACTCACTTTTTTGATCAGTTTCACAGAAAACAAAACTTATCTATTGTCATTTGCTTCTTAAGTAAATATATCTAAATGTAAGAATCTTTAAACATTTACACTGGAAAACACAACAAAAATGTGTTGTAATATTGAAATAGTTGGGGGCATGTAATATGTAATAGTTGGGGGCAGATGTATTCAAGCCTTAAGCTTTTTTTTTTTTTTTTTTTTTCTTTCTGTAAAACTAATTTAAAAAGCAATGGATTTGAAGAACAAAATGTAAAACTGAGTCCCTGAACAAAAAGGGGGGAATTTTATGATGAGATGTTACATTGCTCTTCAACCTGGGCACTTGCAAGTTCTCAAAGAGGTCTGGAGGTTGCATGGTTTCATGTGATTTGCCACTGCGAGGGTGACAGTCAGCTGTCCTTCCTGTCTCCCTGTAGCACTGTCTTAGGCCTCTTATTACGGACGGTGCAGTTTGTTACTCTGGCCACCTCTATGGGATTATGCTAACCAATAGCCAGAAAAGATAACAAAAAAGCAAATTCATATTAATCTGGTACAATTTTGGTATGCACTGGCCACTTTTCACAACTTTTTTTTGTCTTTGTTACGCTCTGAAAATCACATTGCATTATTGCAGATTTCTTTTATATGCTGCTCTTTGTGTTTTAATTGTACTGTTGTTGTGTCAGTGGTAGAAGGGCTAATAATATATGTTATGACTGCCAATGATACTAATGTTCAGACTTGTTACATAAGTGGCCTTTTAGCTGCATCATTAGGTTTTTATCATGTTTAACTATTGATCCACAGTCAGGAGACTGTACTGATTACAGATGACAGAAAAGGCATTGATCACAACTGTACTTGGATAGATGGCCCCTGTCTCAAAGTGTTTTCTATTTTATTATCTATAGATTATGAAGTTTAAAACCATTTTCACAAAACCGATACTCAGAGTAGTAGGAGTTCTTTTTATTACCTAATCCTAACTTCTCTCACATCCCACATGAGCCCTCTCTTTTCTGTGTGATTATAGTTCTGTCATTGATAGGGATGGTTTCAATTGTTTAAAGAAGACCAAGAAGCCTTCATGCAAACACCTTAATCAATCCGAATGACTTAAATTATCAGACTCAAAAATCCTTTGCAGAAATGCACAGTGCCATGCATGAATGCCTGTGTTTACATGTCTTACAAATGATAAGAGATTTCTTTACGTCTTATGTGTTATGAACTGGTAAATGCAGGAGATTTAATATTTATTTAATATTAAATAATAAGATTTAATATTATTTATTTAATATGCTATTCTAGCATTTTTTAAATGCAAAAACCCCAGTTATGCACAACGTAAGATTAATGCATTGGTTTTGTACATGTAAACGAATAGAGTGTGTGAAACGGATCACAATATTTAGGGTACATAGAAATTTTAGAATTTGAAACTGGATTGGATTTGTTCATATTAATGAAAATTAGTGCATGTAAACATACCTAATATACCAGTGCTCTGTATTCTTTTAGGAATCTTTTGTTTTTTTTCTGGATCTGTCCAATTCTTTAACTAGATTGTGTCCAGTGAGTGTGAGCCTTGTCAAGGTGGTTCTCAGTTTTTTTTTTTTTTCCATCACAGTGGACAAGTAGCCCACTATAGTGCTCCCTACATTATACTTTGATTTTGTTTTGGTTTCACAATATGAGGTATAATCAAGATCCATTTGTGTTGTAATTAGGTTAAACGTGATTCATTTGTCAGTATTATTCTGGTCCAGAGTTTCAGTCTGCAAGGGGTCAGTAGAAGTGCCTCTTTTGGCCTAAGACAAGCTCAGCAAGAAGATCATTTTCTTTGCTTAAATTTGGTATTGAAAAAAATTCAAATGAGCGGTGCCACTCAGTTTTAAGGGTTTTCACAATGTAGGCACTTATTTTCTAGCCTACAGTAGTTCAGTAGTTTCAAGACCATTGCTAATTGTGGGAACAATTATAAGGGTCCACAAATCAAGGGCCAGCAATTACAGTATTCCAGTAGGATTGATGTAGGATTCAATATAATTAAATTTTTAAGTTTTTTTCTTTCTTCTCCTGAAACTTTACAGTGTGTGTTTGGCCACTGGTCTTCTTTGCAGCATGAAAAATAAAACTTTTATTTTTAAATTGTGAAAAGAATATACAGAGAAAGCAAGGAAACAACACTCCATTTATAATCACTGAAGCTGTTAATCACTTAATTTCAGTGCTAGTTCTGCCCTGTCAAGGAAACTCTTGTTTTAATCAATGAAGCTAACTAAATTGCACAAAGAATCTCTTATCTTTGGCCAGTGCCTTTAGTGTTGTCATGGTACCTAAAATTCACAGTAAAAAAAAAATAAATAAAAAAAATAAAATAAAAAATAGTAAAATTCCACGGTTTCCAAATTTCAAATTTCCCAAAAATTCCTAATTTCGGTACTATCGTAACTATTTTTTAAATAAAATTATTTGAAAATAATAAAATAAAATAAAATTAGTTTACTATTAATGTTATTAATTATTATAAGTAAATAGTACAATAAAATATTAGCATGTAGCCTTCAAATATTACTTCAAATATTGCTCAGTTATGTAAATGGTACATTAAAAGATCAAATGAAAGTAATAAAATATCAGAATCATATATGTAACAGAACAAGTGGCAGGTCTATTGTACTTATGCTATTTTGACATACCAATTTTTTTTGTCCTGTCTGTCGCTATGGTGCCACTATGTCAAATATTGCAATTTCAGATACAGTCCCACATGTACAACAGTCGTCACTCTCGAAACTCTTCACTTAGAAGCATGAAAACTAGAACTTTTGGGTTAGATGATTAGGTTATATACAGAAACCAATCAAAGAGTGTTCCCTTTATAATCAATGTAGCTGGTATCGCTTCAGTTCACCAGCAGCACAAGCTCACTGACTGAGTGAAAACTCCTGTTATAATCCCAAATTCTATACTGTGATCTATAATCTGTATCTATAGTCAATACTGCACAATGAATCTTTTATTTATGTTGTGCTTATACTTGTTGGTTGTAGCAAAACGATTTGCGAGTGCAGAGAGAGCCAAAGAAGTTTGTGTAATGCAAAGCCAGACTTCATTCACCCCAATGAAAAGCATGTTTAAACTGTCTGAATCGCTCCCTATCCACTATATAGGGCATTGTGTGCCATTCCAACCTGATCTCATGGCAGTTCGTACATATTAGACAAGGTGGATAATTTGTACGACCTCAGTCGTATGAATTCATACCATTTGTGAAAAATTGTACGTATTTTATGAGGTGGCAGATTCATAGGAATTCGTACCAAGGACCCCACCCAACCCCACCCCTAAACTTAACTGTCACAGAAATCATACGAAAATGTATGAGTGAGGTCGTACGAATACATGCCACCTCGTAAAATACATGCCAATTGGCCGTGAGATAGCATTGGCCATTCACGACATAGAAATATATATGAACAAGTGACTGATTTTTTGGACAGTATTGGGATGCTTCAGTTAAGTATTGTAGCATAACACTAGCTACATATAAAGCATATTACTACTACAAGATTTTACTATTATAATCAGTCTGGAAAATTCTTCTATGCTGTCATAGAAGAATTTACTTGATTGATTATAATATTGAAATCTTATAGTAGTAATATGTTTTATATTAAATGTCATAACACAATATGTCATTTATTGTTAAAAATGTTTTCTTGAGAACTTAAAAAAATCCACTACAGTAGGTGCAGCAACAGCAATTTTTATGTTTGATATTTGTACAGTTAAGGAATACAGTATGCTGCAGATTTCTAAACTACTTCAGCTTGAGACACAAAGCAAAAAAAGTTTTTAGAGACACAGCCAAAAAAAAAAAAAAAAGTTACAGATGTTTTAAAAAAAAAAATTGTTAGAAAACTCCATGTCTCTCCTATAGGTTCTCCAGACTATTGCTCATTTCTGAATGGTGCATGTTACCTGATTCTTGATGTCAGGGGAAAGTAATCAACACTCTTAACCATAGTTTTAAATGTCTCTTTAAATTATTATCCAGGTGCATCTTGGGTTTTCAGTTCTTTAATTTTTATTTTAATTTCCTGCACTGGAATAGGAAGATAGTTTCATTATTTCCAATCTTTTAATAAAATGTCCACCCCCCATAGTGTCCAAAATGAGAAATATCAATTTGTTGGATACTTCTCATTACGTCTTTGTAGCATCTCTCACTCTGATTTCGTTTTGTACAAACACTTTGCTGATTATATTCCATGTTATGTCATCGGAAGCACTCAAAAGCAATATCAAGTCCTTTTGGAATTTTCTTCAGTCAAATCTGGTGCACTTGTCAGTTCAGATGAAATCATCCTTAAGAATGGACTCAATCAAATGCTGAAGTGAAACACAAAGTGTAGTTGAAAAGAAGGCTAGGAAAGGAGTTTAAAGAGAAGAAAAAGAGGAAGCTCTGGTTCAAGTATGATTTATTCATTGTTGTTTTTCTCAGGACTTTTTTCACACTAAAGGACAGGATACTTTGAACTGGAGTACAAAGCGATGCATATTTGGGTCACACGTTATTCTGCGTCTCTTCCAGAAGAGGTTTTTTTTTTTTTTCTGTTGTACGCTTTTGCTTCAGAGAACTCGTCTAGTGGCTGGGTTGGTTTCTTCCTCCTCTTCTCCACGTTCGTCCTTGAAGAGTGGATCAGCAGGGTGCCCTGATGTGTGTGTGTTGGGAGGTGGGGGTGGTAGCAGGGGCAGAGGGGCTCTGAGCTAAATAATGGATGATTTCTTATTGAAATAAAGCTGAGGAGAGAACACTGCGGGCAGGCATGTCATTACCAAGGAAACAGAGCCGAATACCTAGTCCTAAACTTACAGAGTCAAAACACAGCCAGACCAGCACAACCAGTAACCATTTCATTATTAGAAAAATAATAAATATAAACATCAGTAATGCAGCAGCAAATTATGAATATTATAATGTGGTTATTCATGTCAATGACATGAGTCCCCCCCACGTCTAATAATTTATTCAAAAATACATGAAAAATGCAGTTCATACGTACAGTGACTTGAGTCGACCTCTTTTATGATGAACGTTTTTAATTTTTTAATTAAAATTCATTTTTATTTTAAATGATTTTTGAACTGAAAAAGACTAAAAGAATGAAATTATTGAAAAAATAATTTGAAATTGTCTTAAAGAGGATTCCTCCCATGACTTTGTCAGTCACTTAATTGCACATTTTTTATTAAAATATTTTTTTATGAAAAATGTGAAGCGACTCCCTAAAAATGTCAAATGAATGAACTTTTTTAAAATGAATTTTATGTATTTATACTTATATATATACACACACACACACACACACACACACACACACACATGGCATATGTGTTCAAGAAGAGTTGTATATGTATATATAACTATTAAGAATGTATATATAACTATTATACAAACATGCTTGGAAATTCCAAGAGGTTTTCTCTCCTACATCTTGGATAAGCTGCATTAATATTAACAGTTGGAGTTATGAACATTTTTGTGTCATGTTAATCATAGAACTTTGGCCACTTGGTTATCCTGGCTCTTATATGTTGTATATTGTGTATGCTGAGAAATGCTTATTGTATTTTTTTAGTTGTAGGCCTATAGCAAAGTAGTCAGATACTGGGCAAAAACTCATTACTTTTTGCAGAATTACTTCAGTTGCAGTTTGTAGTCATTAATCATATATTACACTGCTTGTTTTTGCTTCAATCGGCGGCATACAGGAAATGGTTTGTCATGTGTATTTTTTTCCTCCCTGTTGCCTTAATCAAAAACCCAAGGTCTAAGAAGGACCTTAAAAAAATACTTAGCATATATCAAAGATGGCGATCGCAACTTTCTCTGCATTTTCTCTGAACTCATTAACACTTTGAGAGAAACTTCCAGGGCCCTTTGCCAGCAGAGTGAAAAATGAGGTGAGGAGCGGCCCCCGACAGAGAGCCGCGTTCGGATTCAACGATAGCACTTGATTGGCTGTTCTCACTGATGAGGCCAGCATACACTTTCAGCTCATTGCTGCATCATGCAAACAACCCATACATTTACACCAAGCCTGACTCTCGCTTTAACCAAGGTCACAGAGCCTGCTGTGGTTGTGTGTGTGTGTGTGTGTGTGTGTTGCAGAAGGCTGACAGGGTTTTTGCAAGAAAACAGTTGCTTGTATGTAACATCATTTGCATCTAAGCTCTGGAAAGCTACTTTCAAAGACCGTGCTTTTGAAGGTAAGCATGAGAAATCAATATTGAGGGATAGTTTAAGGGTTTAAGTACACAATGTTAGTGCAAACAAGGAGATTTAGATTATAGTTGTAAATCGATGTACCTTTTTAATTTGATGGAGCAACACAAAACAGAATGATTTTGACAGTAACTAACACAGAAACAACAATCCTTGCTTGGTGAATTCAGTGCTTTTAGTCAGACATATGGTGATGATAATTAATCCCAGAACCAAAAGAAAAACAAATAAACAGAGGCTTCATAAATAAAGGGCCAGCTAAGAGCTGGAGGGCTCTCCTGTGAGACACGGAGGAGAGACGAAAGAGAAAGAACTGATCTTATCACAGGTCGGCAGTGGAATGAGGGAGGACAGGAGAGTCAGGCCACGCACAGGAGGAAGAGCTCAGACTCTGAACACATGCCTGCGGAACTTTTCCACAACACAGACAGACCCGAGACACTCTGATAACGCATCTCTGGATTAACATTGTGGTGTGGTATGAGGAATGCTGCACACTGATGAGAATTCATCAGCTAGCTATTTTTTAGTTTTTCTTTTAATTTCAATTTTGTTTTAGAGTGCATGGTTACAGTAACAAAGAGAGTTTCACCACTCTCACAACTCTTTGACAAAACATAACCATCTTTCTGTCCCCACCACCAACCCAGGCCATATGGGACAAGCAGAACCTAAGGGCTGGTCCACACAAAGCTAATTTTTCCATGCCACTGTGCTACTTTTCCATTGTTTTTCTATGTACACTTGTGGTGAATGGACGTGTCTGACCAACCCGATCTCACGGCAGTTCATACATATTTTACGAGGTGGCTAATTCGTACAAATTTGTACGACCTCACTCATACAAATTCATATTATTTTTGCTAAATCGTACGTATTTTATGAGTTGCACAATTCGTATTAATTTGTACGAATGACCTACACCAAACCCCTCCCCTAAACCTACCCGTCACTCAAATCGTGTGAGTGAGGTCGTACGAATTCGTACAAATTAGCCACCTCGTAAAATAAGTATGAATTGGTTGTGAGATAGTGTTGGTCTGACCGTTGCGCTTCCGTCTCATGAGTGACATGGTATTATAAAAATGCAGCGCTCAAGTAAAAATGAGTTCACTTTTTAAAAAAAAGCATCTCTAGACCTTGCGTTTTTCCCCATTTCACTACCTGAATGGCCCCTAGTTGTGCTGATAGTGCTGTCACAATGTCAGATTTTCACTACTCTCAAATATAAAGGCCAAAACAAATAAATAATGCACTAATTCATCTTTATCTTGGTTTTGTGTTTTCTCTCTGTTTTTTAAGGCAAATTAATCAGTTTTGAAATATGAGTGTAGAACGGTGAAGAGAGCGATTTTGTAACCATAATTGTACAAAAGTGTACAAAAAGATCTGTTGTTCGGCACTTCCTGCAGACTGGGGTGTCTAACTTTTTCCAGCCGCGGGTAGAGTTTCTTGCTTTTGTCATCTCCTCTGACATGATTTTTTGTGTGGCAGTAGCAGCTACATACTGCATTGTCTTCATCTTCTTCTTCTTCTTCTTCTTTTATAGCTTATGATGGATGGCAACCAGATTTAAGATGCAGTGCTGCCATCTACTATGTTGGGTTGTTAACCATACAGTTAACCGCTGAATTATTTACAATATTGTCATATGTGTACTATAGTGTTAACATGATATGAGTATTAATAAATTAATTAATTTAGCAAGAATATCTGTATATTTTGACACTTCTAGTCTCTGCAAAATCACATTTCTAATATCAAATGTATATTGTAATATATGGACATTATGGGCCCTGTGGTCACTTTTACACTCTTTGAATAATTTAAGAAAATTCAAACTTAATTGGAAATGATGTGTAATAAAAACACTTAGAGAAAAGTGACCTTTATGGTGGTGTTGTTGAAATGATCCCAAACCTACAAAAAAAAAAAAAAAAAAAAAGTAAAAGCCATATCTATGTGGACAGTGCTCATATAACACAACAATGCTGCAAGCGACTTGAGTTCAAGTTGAGCCTTGTGGTTCTTTCCCAATCCCACTCTCCTCTCTCCTTCCTGATCACTTATTGTCTCTCCTCAACTGTCTCTCCTGTCAAATAAAAGCAAAGAAGCCAAAAGCAAAATATAAAAGGATTTTCAGCAAATATAATTTTCACATAATAAATATTATTTTATGGTTAATATTTGCATCATAGGTTTAAACATGCAATGTTCATTTTATGATTGATTTTCTTATTTTAATATTAAAATTCTTGGTCTGAGGCAAGAGTAAAACAATAAAATATATTCATAAATGGCACCTGAATACTAAATATACAACTATATTTATATACAAATATAAATGATGACGTTATGATGAGTTTTAATGTATTATATAACAGTAAAAATTATATTAAAAAAACAACCCCTGGGACAAACAGTAAAATCCTCTTGCAATGATTGATCAATGCAGATGACAACTCATAAAAAATAAAGATCTAACAATTCTTTCTTTCTTTCTTTCTTTCTTTCTTTCTTTCTTTCTTTCTTTCTTTCTTTCTTTCTGTGGTTAAAGCTCCAAGACATATTTTCTAAGTTTACTCTTTAACAGTGATTCTGCCACACTATGCATTGTGAGGCCAGTGGAAAAAATGTATACAATTTAAGTGCTGAATCATGTCATTTTATTTTTCAGGGTTGGATGAAAAAATAATAAAATAAAATAAAAAAATAAATAGCAAAAATATGGCAAATATTGCTTGCCTGTCCAAAAACTGCTAGATAAATTTATTTGATTAGATGGATACAAAGTACATTTTTTTGGCCTTACAAAAACTCTGCAGGGCAAAAGGCTTACAGCTTTGAGCATAGTGCAGCGAGGATACAAGACTGTGTGTGTGTGTGTGTGTGTGTGTGTATGAGGGGCTAAAACGAAGAACAGACAAACATTATAAGCATCTCTAATAAGACGCTGGGGCTTTGGGCTTTTGGGAGACTCCCCCTGGTGCAGGCCTGGTACTGAGATAAGCCAACTCTGTTGTCGTCTCGCTAAAATCAACAAAGAGAAACAGGCAAAGAGAGAGTTGCTCGTCCCCAGCGCAAAGCGGGTTTTCGTGGCGCCGGAGCAGTTAGCCGCATTAGAAATCATTAAGGCTGGGCTCTAAAGGATAGTGTGCCAGTCCAGGCCTCGCCAGTTTACTGTCTCCAACACCCCTTTATAAGCCCACTAATCCTGCTCTGAATAAGGGAGAAAAACGAAAAATGCAAACCATAATAAGCAGCCCGCTCCAATGTGGAGTTTTCAGGCCAGGATGGGCCACACGTATGTGTATTTATTCAGGTTACACTTACCCTCTGCTAATCTGTGTCCCTCTGTGTGCGATGCACCAGAGAGATTAAAAAAAAGAAAACGTGTCTGGTTTTTGCTGCCGACCAGCAGGTGTGTGTGTGTGCTTCCGGCGTCCTGCAGAATGCTCAGGGACACACACGCCGTTCAGATAATGGAGTGTGTGTGAACTTCACAGGCTCCGTGGGCAGCCCCAGGGGGAGCGAGCATCCTCGCACTGATAGCAAAGAGGACGAAGAGTGTAACTGCGGGAGAAAGCGGTCGTGTGAGCGAGAGAGACTGCCGTAAGCTGCTCCATTCTTTTTCTGTCACACTCACTCATTTTGTCTCTCTCTCTCTCCCTCTCTCGCTGCTCTAATGAATGGCCAGGGCTGGAGGGGTCAGCAGCTGGAGTCTAGGGAATCATTAGAGTGGCAGGCTGCAGGGCTGGAGCCGTGGACTCGGAGAACCTCTGGCCTGTGTGTGCTAAGTACCCAAACAGCGTGTTCAGACGGCCGTGGCCATGCTGAGCCGAGCAGCTCTGGGATTTGGCCCTGAACGCCGTCATTCGTCTCCGGCCATCCCAGGCAGCCGCTGGGTACATTAAACACTGATCTATGAGAGTGGAGCATCCTCACCCCCAACAGCCCATAGAACTGACACAGGAGAAAAGACACAGAGCTCCCCTGTTCCATCACACTTCTTATTACAGCTAACCTTTGGACCACTGAAAGTAGTTGTTTGTGAAGTGCATTTGTAGCATTTGGTTCTAGTAGCCTGAAACAACATTGGGACTTTTGGACACTTTTGATTGATAGAATCCACTGAAGGGCCAGGTAATTATTGGGGAGAGGGTTTGTGTGAATCTTGTCAATAAAACAATGTTTGTTGACCAAGGTTTTTTGGATGTTGTCAGTGGTAGCGAAGACTAATAAAGAATAATTGGTAGGAGATGGGTCGAAATCTTAAGCGATTAATTAATTAAAACATACTCATTTCGGGACGAAAATAAGGGGAAAAAAACAACATTGAAAGATATTAGCAATGCACTAAAAATAATAATAATAAAATAAAATTAAAAAATAATCCAATCATAAAGTTTTGAGCATCAAAGGTTCTTGACCAAAAGAGCTAAACTAAATGTTGTGAATGCTGTGAATAACAGTCATAACAGTGCGCTAAACATAATCTAAAATTCTAAACCGTCTCTAAAAAACAGAAATTAAGAACAATCTTTAATACACATTCACACATTCAGGGCACACACTCGCCGAAATGGAGAATGGAGAAGTCTTACCAACTTGATTATTCACTAATCTACTTGATTTACTTGATTTTCCTCTGATAACTTTGATAATAATCCAGAATTGCCAACAATCGTCAGTGGATGTAAAGCAGTATGTTAAAAAGTGATACGATTGGAGCATGTGTAAAAATTGAATTGTAGATTTAAATAAATAAACAAATACTCTGAACCCAACAATGGACAAATTCAAACTGCAATGAAAACAATTTTTCTTTTTAGCCAAAATAGTTTTGGAGGGCCAGAAATATTGACTGAAACGTTTACATTTAAATAGTACTTCTTCAGTAATTTTGACAGTCGATGTCCATTGCATGCATTAAATATTTCAACACACCAAAAATATTCCTAGTGTAACAGTATGTAAAAGGCAGCTTATTGCTGTACACTGTAAAAAAAATCAGTAAAATTTACGGCAAAAAAAACTGTCAGCTGTGGTTGCTGTAAAAAATACGGTAGCAACGTTTTAGGGTTTACGGATTTAACTTCAATTTACAGTTAAAACCGTATTTCTTTAACTGATGTAATGTTAAAGTTCTGAAATCTGTTTTGTACCTACACTGATAACCATCAAAATCAGGTGGTGATGAGAAAGTCACATGATGAACCAAAGCTCACCACAAGCAGCTTTTCCACAAGCTGAGAAGGCCAATACTGATATAAGTAGATGTATATAGAAGGTGCACAATGTCATTCACACAAACAGTAAACACCATCATGGTGACACTTAAAACTGAAATATGCAATAAACATTAATTTAATAACATTATATGTAACATACAACCCTAATAAATATAACTGATGAGAAAAAAACTAAGAAGAAACATAATTATTTCAAAGAAAAAAAAACATCAAATTTGAAATGCAATGCAGGAAATTCTGGGAATGATAATTTAATGTTTTTTCCCTGTAAATTATACAGTCTTTTTCACTTCCAAAAACTGTATTTTACTATAAAATTGTCTGAAATGTCTGTTACAGTTTTTCACCATATATAGTACGGGAACTTACCGTTAACCATTTAACAGGTTTTTACTGTAGCATTTTCACAGTTTTTTACTGTTAAAATCAGTCATTTTTTACAGTGTACAACTCTCCCATTAGTGATTTAATCTATCACTTTTTCAGTTAAATTAAAACTTTAAGTCACTAATATTTATGTAATTTATTTGATTCTTGGTACATCATCCATCATGAACCAAATCATGAAAAAAATAAAATCAAATCAACTTACTGGTGTTGGTGTAAACCTGGAAGCCAAAGCACTATAAATGTGTTGCTGCTGATGTTTTTCTGCACATGTTGCTTATATATACAGACTTGCTGTGTGAGCATGTGCGTATGTGTGTGATGCACATGCTAACATTAACACCCTCAGCCCTCGTTTTCATCACCTCCTCAGATGGCAGCCTAGCCTCACACCTCTGTTTTGGCCATTTCTTCCCTCTCTCCTTCCTTTCGCTCGCCGTCTTATCTCATGTTCTCACCGCTGCTGTTGGGGAGGCCAATCTGTGCGGCCACAGCATCCTCCCCTTCTGCTCTCCTGCCTTTGGTGTTATACACAGTCTTTTGCTGTAGCGTGTCCCTGGAGCAGGGCCAATCACCGCCACTCAACAAGTCTGTCAAACTCAATTCTGTCGATATGGCTGCTGAAAGCTGGCATTGCAAACATCCCTGCCAGAGAAACCAGTTCCCCTCTCTCTCTCTCTTTCGCTAGCTAGAGCCTCGTCAAATCACCAGGCGTCTTTTGTATTAGTGCGGCGTGTGTGATTTCATAGATGTGATATGCCTCGTTTCATGTGGATTATAACAGTGGGCTTATTTGAGTTCAACACAATGTTCTTATGCAATATAATCCTGTTCTAATGGAGAATGAATCTTTGTTTTCAATGTTTCTTGCTGCCAGAGCTCTTTGATGTTCATCCTGACGGTGTTTGCGCAAATGCCGAAATAAACACTCCCATGAACACGCACAGTGTTTGCGCTGAACATCGTTTGGAGGTGGACAGCTTCAGAATGAGTGGTTTGTCTCTCTCTCTCCCTGATGAATCACTCCTTCCTTTGTTTCTTTCCCTTCTGGAGGAAATCACATTAAGTGGAGCCCTGTGTTTGGCTCGAGTCTGTCCTG
>JAFVLL020000973.1:0-18644 GCA_021397915.2 Tor tambroides | reverse complement strand
AATTTGTTTAGTTTGAAACCAACATATTCAAAACTTAACCGTTAGCCCCCTTCAGTCTTTGGAATTTATATTATAAACACAATCAATTTTATCCTTTATATTTACACTAAAGTTTGAGAAAACAGACTTCTGTTGTTCTGACGCAGCTATCATTATTCCAGCAATCACACTGAGCACAACAGCAACTGAAATCAGGATGACTGATGTCCTCCAAAAACTAAACCTTTCACCTACAAAACAAAGTAAAGACTCACATATTGAAATCATAAAAATATTTATATGAAGAATCTGAATGAAAGATGACACAGTGCTGCATTTACATCATTCATTACAACTTTCAGAGATGTGTAAACCCTATGATTATCACTGAATAACTTCAGAAGAGTCAGACTACATTTATAACTATTATTATAACACTTTAGTCCTTATAATGATGGTATATATCTAGAGGCGAAGAAGAGTAAAATCATAATACAGGATTTATTACACAAATAATAATCCAAGAACAAGGAGCAAAAACCAAGAAACACAAGTGCAGAACTGAGGACACATGCAACAATGGACAAGACTGACAAAGACCACATCAAGAGCTAACAGACTAACAACAAGACACACCTGGAAACAATCAGGGAACTAATCAACAAGAAAAACTACAAACAGAACAGGAGACAGGAACAAAAAAACAGGGCAGAATACAACATAAAAGTCCTTAAGAAATTCATATAGGCATTATTTATGTTCTTTTCAACCTGGTCTCATAAAAATATGTACCTCTGTGCACTTTCTGTGCGACACCGTTTTACGTACCTTACTGCACATTTCGCTGCAGTTTCAAAGAGAAATGTCCACTGAGTGGCACTAAAACAGTTTAAATATGTGAACCCTGGCATGTTTTTATTATGTTGATATAGGTACGTATTGCTGTGTTTTTATTATGTTGATATAGGTACGTATTGCTGTGTTTTTATTATGTTGCTACAGGTACGTATTGCAGAGGTTCAGAATTCAAATATCCGGGGTCTGTCCCTAAACGTTAATGCTCTATCGTGTTGGAAATATGCCCTACACCAAACCCAACCCTAAACATACACGATAGTGTTAACAAATAAAAAACTGATATAAAAACGTATTTGTTGATGCATCCGTGCTCTTTCAACTTTCTTTTATGTAAATTTGAAGTGTTTTGTCGAACCGTAGTTACACGGGACTCGAACCGGAGCTCCTCGCCTCCTAAGTACAACTCCGTACTCCGCGAGCTACTGAACAAACCTACCGTCTATGAAAACTCATAGATACGAGGCTGGATATATGCGATGCTAACGTTCCAAAGCATCAGTTTTCAAATCTCCCAGCATATTAACATTGTTTTGAAGTCGTAACATGATATTCTTAAAGTAATTATGCAAAAAATAGGCTTTATTAGTCAAAACTTTGTAAATTTGTGTGAAAAGGAGTAAAAGGTGTCTGGGTTTTACTGCCTCTAGTGTTTGTGTCTTTTCGAAACTGAAACTGCAGTAATTTGTAGTTATTGGTACGTATTTCGTGTCTCACTAAAAAGTGCACCCAGGTACAAAAATGCCATGAGACTAGGTTGGTTCTTTTATAAAGTCATTTCAGTCATTTAAGCAGAAGTTGTTAAATCTAAATATTTTAGGATCACAGTAAACATAAAATCATCCTTGTGTGTCCAAATGTTTGACTGGTAGTGTAAATAATATTTAATATTTAAGTTGGCTTGAGAAAGCCAGGGCAAGATTTGAGGAACCCTGCAGTCAACAGAAGAATAATAACAAGTTTGAATAGCATTTTAGTAAGTTGGCTATCCTACAGCTTTAACTCTACAACCACCAAACTCAGCCCAGATCTTCAGACGGATCTGAAGTTAGTTGCTATATCTTTTCTAACTGATCGTATTTATGGTTTTCATAAAATTTAAGATTAAAAATCACAAAAATCCCATAAATTTACATTGACAATGTTCAAATGAGCCAAGACTATTCAAACTCTAACTGTCAAAATTCAAACTTAAACAGAATCTTCAAATCTAGTTATTGCTGTTACCCTTTTAATTGCATCTTCTTTTACTTCAGTTGATCGTGTAAATTAACTGATCTCATTAGTAATCATCACAGATGATCAGTGGAGTGGAGTTTTTATTCCACCGATACCCCAAACTAACAAATGGATAGAGTTTCTTATTGAAATACTGATCAGTGTAAGAGTAGATAAGAGAGCTGGACTTCACATCATAAAAGGAGATGAGACCCTTCTCATAATCCACAAACACACCGATCCTCTCAGGATTCACTCTCAGAGAAAGACAGTAATCAAAAGAATCACAAGCTTGATATCTCTCATCTCTCCATCCCACGATCCAGTATCCATTCTCAGGACTCAGACTGATCGATGCCTTCCTGTTAACAGATATTCTGGCCACTCCTAAATGCCACTCAGTTTGTCCCTTCACCTGCACCTCAAAGTAGAAACACCCCGGTGAGAATCCCTCCTTCCCAAGAACACCAAGATTTCCATCAAATCTGTATTTTCCTCGATGCACTCCTTCTGTTTGTGTGTTTCCAGATCTCACTTGTTTCCCATCATCAGACACGATGAGACGAGGATGAGCCGTATCAGCATCCAGAATCACATTCACTGCGGAAAATATTAAACATCCTGCTTTACAGAGGAGTATATCATAAAGATTATGACAATTATTGATTTTTATAGGAATCATGAGAACTTTATGATACAAACACAATTAAAGACACACTATTAGATGTAAATAAATGTAATGTTTAATGAGCATTATATTATAATACTGTTGTATTCAGTTTGTTGTTCATTTTTGGATCCCCTTGTGTTGATTTGTTTTCTTTTTCTTTTTTTAGTTATGAATGTAAAATAAATAATTATAATACATATTGTATTTTTTAATAATTATTCCATGAAACATCCCTTTAATTAAAATAAATAAGTATGCTTTTTTACTTGTGTGTTCTTAAATATATGAGAGCTGAAAACAGAAAGTATGAAGTCTTCATAACAGAATTAATCTTTAGATCAATAATTGCAATCACTGCTTGAAGACCAACAAAATCCAAGAACATCTTAAAGAGTTTATATATCTTATAATTATATCTTATAATTAAACATAATTAATTGAATACATGTATGAATGCAGTGTATTCATTCTTTGTTTTGCTAAATAATTTAAAGGGCCCCTATTATGCCTTTTCGAATATTACCTTTCATGCAGTGTGTCATGTAGCAGTATGTGAACATAAATTTTTTGCAAAGTTGTGAAGCCGAAAGTGCACTATAAATAAAGTTATTGTCTATCAAAAAAAAAAAAAAGAGTCGGCTCGCAATCACCTAAACGAGTCGTTAGGAATTCGAATCTTATTCTGTTACGGCTGTATGTCACGAAGTAACACATTTGCTTAATGTACGTGGTAGACCAATCACAAAGGACTGCGCCATCTGACCAATCACAGCAGCGAGTGCTCATGGGAAGAAGGGGTTTAGAGAGACTGATTCTTTGAACTGCTTCTCACGAGTCGTTTAGGAATCGTTTAGAAATGAGGTAAAATTAAAGATATTTTTTTTTTTAGAAAACTAAGTGTTTTTTTACCTTGGATGCATGTAAACCTGTTTTAGGTTTGCAAAAACACTCATAAAACAATATTAGCAACCTTAAAAATGGCATAATAGGGACACTTTAAAAGTAATGAATTTATATTTTAATAAGATCATATAAAACATTCACCTTTAGGTATAATTGTCTTCAGACTTTGTAAAAGTTGATCACGTTCTAAAGAAAATTCTGAAAAAGATGAGAAAAGAACATTAAAATTCTATCATTTTTATTACTCTGACAAACAAGTTATGATCATTCAGTTGAGTTAACATCACACAAGTGTTCATCAGACATCATGAACCTGACCATGAGGCCGGTTTAGCTGACAGGCCAGATAAGTTTAGTGTTCTGTTTCTTTCATTAAACAATACTGCTTGTGCTAAGATCCAGCTATTATCTTTTTTGAAACCAGCCATGACAGTACCTGAATAAATATACATTTTATAAATAACTGGTGACAATTTACCATAAGATATACACACAATAAATGAATGCACACAGTTAAAACAGTATTTTACTGCTGAAAACAGACTTTAAATGAATAATGAATTAATAACATAATAAAGACAGATTCACCTTGTTGTATTCTTCTCTTCTCACTCTGTAGCTGACTGTGTGCTAAAGAAGATTCACAATAAGGACGAGAAAACAGACAACAACATTCAGACAACAAACACAAATATAATTGTGATTGAGGAATAATAAATTATAGGACCTAAGATATACACAAAAGTATATGATACAATGTCTGTTAATTAAATATTTTGTGGATGAAAACAGACTTGACATTAATACTGAATTATATTATTGGTCACACTTTAGTTTGGGGACCAGTACTCACTATTAACTAACTATTAACTAGGGTTGGGTATCGTTTAAATTTGATCAATTATAATTCTGCTTCTTCTTATCGATTCTGATTCTTATCGATTCCCATTTTTAATTCCAATGTGGTTTAAAAATGTAGCAAATTTAGATATCAAACATATTATTCTGTGTCTCTTTTTGCAAAACATTTAATTGCAGCTGAAAGCCATGAACGAATATCAGCCGGCTACATAAAAACTGGAACCGATTAAGAGCTTTTTGTGTGCAAAATAGAGCTGCACGATTCTGAATAAATATTTATTTTATTTTATTTTTTTATGCAGGTTGTGGTTTTTCACAATTCTGAAGAAAAAATATAAGATAACTAAAAAAAATCACATGCAATTTATGAATGAATGATTCAATGACTCACTCAAGATTTACTTGTTTCATAACTGGATGAATCAGTGTGTTTAACTGTTTAGAAGCAGAGCTCTTAGAAGTAGTTAACACCTCACTTCTCACTGGGTCTTTTCTAAATTCCCTGAAAGTTGCAGTTGTTAAGAGCAATCTGGATAACACCATGTTGAGCAACTATAGACCAATATCAAATCTTTTTTTTTAGTTTTTATTTAGCTTTTTTGGCTTTTATAGGCAAGATTACGGTGCCCATGGGAGGGGCCATCTTCGGTTCACCCTAGTAAAAAAAAAAGTATACTTTATTGTATTTGTAATATATTCCCTGTTTTAATAGTACATTGCAAATTTACTAACAAAAAATATACTATCTTTAAATATATAAAAAGTATATTAGCATCATGCTTTTGCCTGTTTTCACAATACAACTTTTAACACACTTTAAAATAATTGTAATTTAGTATATGTTCTAAAAAATATATTTTACAAAATATACTTTAAGTGAAAGTTCTGTTTATTTTTTACAAGTATATTCATTTGCACTTTTCTTAAATATATTTTATGAATATTTTTTAACTGTGTGCTGAAAATGATTATTGTAATAATGCATTGAAAGTATACTTTCAAAGTACATTATTAAATAACCTGACGTTGTAGTATATGTTTTAAATCACATTTTTTGAGTATTTTTTTTAAGTTTACTTCTTCATGCTTGGAATTCACTTCATTACTTGGACATACATTGCTTTCAGAAAGTAATAAAACAAATAACTAAAGCAAATAATTAAAGTGAATGCACTGTAAAATGTACAGTCAAGTAAACACTGTCTATATTGCAAGGCCAAAAACTGAAGTTCACTCACTCTGCATTAATATTATATCATTGCATTATTATAACATATTATTATAAATTTTATGGAGAAATAAAGCTGAAAAACAACAACTGGCATTGATATCTGTATAAAGCTGCAGAAGTCGTTCTCCAGGAGTTATTAGTCTCTTTCAATATTGTTTGGAAGTGGAATGACATACAGTTTGTCCTTAGACCTAATAATTACACTTTTACATTTGAGTGATTGTGGATGGACAGCAAATACATTATGAGACACACTGTAAAAAAAAGTCCGTAAAAATACAGTACAATATACCATAATAATTTGAAGGAATATTCCGTATTTGGTTTTTACAGGTGTTTTTCCGTATTTTTTTTAATTAGGCTTTGCATTGTGGGAACAAGAAGCTCAGTCGATTTTCGGCGCGAAAACAGTGCTTGAGCAGACGCCATTATTCACGGAGATAGTCTTGGTAAAAATTTCGTTTTAAAGTCGGATTTCGGGTTTGAGGAACCGTTCTTACACTTTCGTGGTAAATTATATTTTGTTAAATGTAACAAACTGTAACGTTAACTTAGTTGCTGTCTGCCTTGTTTGGCAAATGAATGTCGGAGCCGTCGTATTCAACATTTTCAGCACACCGTCACATCGTACTCGACGTGGAGGTAAGTTACGTGTTACAGTGTGCTCACTTTCAGTTTTATAAATAAAAGTTTATTAACTTTTAATTGTTGTTGATGCGGTGTATTTGTGACTGAGCGTGTCGTAAAGCATCCGGCATATTAACGTTACTGAGGTGATGTTAAGCAGCTGTGATAACGTTAAATCTGAGGTGTCGTACAACGCTGGGTGCCTTCAACAGAAGCTGACAGAGGAATTGTCAAGAAAAGAAGATACCATTACGACTTTTTTTATTATTTAAAAGAGATTATACGACTAGGTGAAGATCTGACATCGCGGAATTCTTCAAGGATAACGCACCTTCTCTGCCAAACGAGGTAGGTTTAGACATTTTATTGTCTTGTTTATGTTACACACACACACGCGCACGAGAAGTTAATACGCTACTTGCACGCAGACTCGTTACGTAGTTCCGCTTTGAAGTAATAGGGCTCGCTGAGTTCCGGTTTGTCGGCCATTGTTTTGGAGTTTGGAGGAAATGTTCAGAAAAAAGTGTGTTTATAGATTTCAGAGACAGCAGAAGGTATACAACGTACACTGTTGTGTTCCGCTGTGTACATCTTCTGCAAAGTTCAACGGAACTTTAAGTTTTCACAGTTTTCCTTCAGATGTGGACCTTAGAAAACGGTGGCTTGTGAACATACGCCGAGACGATTTTTGTCCTACCAGCAATTCTAAGGTTTGCAGTAAACATTTTAGCAGTGATCAGATTATTGAACCGCAAACACCAGAGGCACGAAAAAAGTTAGTAACTGGCGCTGTGCCAGTGCTTTTTGCCTGGAATGATTACGCCGTTAAAGCATCGCGGTCCAGTGTGTGGGAGAGGAGAGAGAGGCCTGCTGAAGTGGTATCCGTCGAACCCATACCCATGGATGTAACGATGGATCATGATTACTGTAGCATTCCTGAGCCTTCATTATTAGACCTGGCATGTGCTAAAATAGAAGAACTTTCTAATGAAGTGGAGGAGCTGAACAAACAGCTACAAGAGCTACACGTTCAGCGTGATTTTGGATTGGAACGGTTTGCCGGCTCAGATGAGGACATCAGATTTTACACAAGGTAGGTCTAAAGATTGGTAGAATTTTACGATTAGATGTGATTACATATACTCAGTTTTAGATGCATGTACCTGCATTACTAACACGGAAACATGTCAACAATTTGTAAATGTATTCAGTAACACTTCTGCTTATAGGTTCCCCAGCTACCGTCACCTGATGTCATTCTGGTGGCTAATCGAGCCATCCATACACAAAATCATTCGTGTGTCCAGGGCTAAATCTGCTGCTAGAAAGCAGGAAGACATCATACGTGTACTGCCACCATCAGAGGTAGGTTATATGCACACAGTAAGCGTGACTGTACATTTACAGAACACAGTACAGGGTAGTATTTACAATGTGTTATCTATATATACTACTCTTAGTCTACCTCATAAGACTCTTGTCTGTTACAGGGCTGCTCTCTATCACTTTATCATACTTACAAGCTCTATTTGCACTATACAGTATGTCTGCATTTGCACTACTCTGTCTGGTTTGCACTCTCTGCCATGTGCCCTTACTTGTATATTGCATTTGTTTTTTTATATTATATGTATAATTGTATTTATTCATATTTTTCTTTGTATTTTTAAAATTCTACTTTATGTATTTAATGTTATCCGTTATCCACCAAGGGTCTGAGAGTAACGCAATTTCAATTTTCTGTATGTCCTGTACATGTGGCAGAATTGACAATAAAGCTGACTTTGACTTTAATATGTTCTTATACAAACTTAACTTTCATGCATGTTTTACCTTTCCAGAGACAGCTGCTGCAACCAATCGATGAGTTTTTTCTTTTCCTTGTCTACCTGTCAGTTGGATTAAAGGAGAGAGACCTGGCACACCGTTTCCATATGCATCCTTCCACAGTGAGCAGAATAATTGCAACATGGACAAACTACCTCTATACGCTGCTGGGATCAGTGTGTGTGTGGCTTTCAGCAGCTGATGTAAAATCTAACCTCCCTGAAGAGTTCTCTGATTTCCCAGACACACAGGTCATCATTGACTGCACTGAGATCAGATGTCAAACACCATCCTCACCACTTCTCCAAAGTGAAATGTACTCAAATTACAAATCTCACTGCACAATGAAAGGCCTCATTGGAATAGCTCCTCATGGTCCAGTGACATTCGTCTCTCAGCTTTATGCTGGGTCAGTGAGTGACAGGGAGATCTTTAAACAGTGTGGGATAACAAAAAGACTGACAGAAGACATGGCAGTTATGGTTGATAAAGGCTTTCTGATTAGTGACTGTGTCAATTGCAAAGTGTACTGTCCACCATTTCTGTCCAGGGGAAAGCAGATGCCAGCACATCAGGTGAAAGAAACGCAGGCAATAGCGAGACTGCGTGTGCACGTGGAACGGGTCATCAGGAGGATCAAACAAAACAAACTTTTTGATGGTGTCATCACACTTTCCCACAGTGCTAACATTAATCAACTTTTTACAGTTGCATGTCTGTTGTCAAATTATCAAAACAAGGCATTAGTTAAGACATGGATCAAATGAAATCAAATCTTAGATTACTTTTTATTTTAACTACTGGAATGCTATTCCATATTTATGACTTACTCTAACTGTTACTGTTTCATTGCCATTCTCAATAAATGTTAACTCAATCTATGTTTATTTTAAGAAGAAACTGTTATGACAAGCAAGATAAATAGAATTTACTGTAAATTAAACTGACATTGTACATATCAGAAAATGGAATTGAACATAAGAAACAGACATTGTACAAATAAAACATATTTAATAACATGTTTGAGTGCTGTTTTACAGATTTATCTAATTTCTCTGACTTCTTTAAAATTTCAGTTATTTCATTGACAAGTATTTTGGCATGTATGTGTAAAAGTAAAAATAATCCACCTTCTCTCTGATAACTTTGTGCACTGAAGTGTCACTGTAGATACGCTGGACAAAATAATCCTCCTCGGCCCACACCATGAAATCACACCACTGCATTCCTGAGACCAGTAGTTGTCCCTGCACTTGGTAATAGTAGGCATGGCTCTTTTTCAGGGTGAGAAATCAGCAGGTCCCATTTGCTGAATATTTGCAGAAAGTCAGCAATTTTTGTGTTAGGACATTTCTTGCTCAGGCAGCGGCTAATAAGGGGAGATCTGACTTATGTTAAAGTTTGCAGGTACAGTCAGATCGATCTGGGTTATTGGGACCAGGAGATAGCCCGTGCTCTACCCTCATGCCGGCTGAGTGAGACTGAGCAGCCTGAAATGACATTCTCGGTGGTGCTGGCTCCACTGCTCAGGTGTATGTTCTACCTGTGTTGGTTACAGGAGTTAATGCAGACAAAATTGGTCAGGTTGTGCTGTCCTCCTGCCATTTCCTCCTTTTTCCTTGATTTCATGAAGTCCAAACTGAGGATTGTCAGTGGGATCGAAAACTACGCCATCAGGGGATGCACCAAGCCAGGGAGCATTAGGATGGATGATTAAACCACAGGGTGAGTAGTTAACATTTTTCAACTTGCTGTATTCCACTGTTACCTCTGACTCCATTTCAGCACCTCTTCTCATCTCTGCTGTCTGTCGGGTTCCTCTGATGATTCGCTCTGCAAGGGACTCTGCAGAGCTTAGGCCTCTGACATGGCATATCTCCCGAAACCTGGAAGCGGTTACTCTTGATCTGCGAAGCTGATGCCAGTCAGGACAAGAGCTTTGCTCACGTGTTGCCTCTTCAATTTTCTGAGCCATATCTAATGGTGTGTTTAGACTTTGAAGGTGTAAGAGCTCCTCCTCAGTGCAAACAAACATGCATTTAGATGGAGCAAGATAATATCCTTCAAGAGGCAAAGGTGGAGTTGATGGGGCATCGTGTAGTGTGATGTACCGTGATGTTAAGACAGGCTGCTGGTAAGACAATACGCTTCCTTCCTGGACCAACCCGAATGCACTTTCAACAAGTGGCTTGTCAGGTGACATATTCATGGTGGTAACAAGTGGCTTGTCCTCAGGGCTGAATTCTGCGTATGCCTCCTCAACTCTAAACATGCATGAATCTGGTAAAGGGCCCACCATCCCTCTGTAGAGTCCACTTCTGTAGGAAAATGTTTAGCTTTATTATTGTTGATAACATTACATTTGTTATTGCTTTAATTACTATTTCTATAGTTTTTTACAATTTTTATGTATTATTTTAAATGCTTAAACACTTTAACAGCATAAAGCCTTGCAATGAAATGCAGCAAAGTATCTTTGTTCTCAGCATCCTTGTAACAAAAAAAATGAAAAATATGTGGTTGCTGAACTTACCTCACTCCACCTTGTGCAGAACGATTTGCTACAGGTTTTGTGATGACCATGGCATTGATGGGGCCTGGTTTCACGCCCTGACAGACAAGTGTAAATAATCTTAGAGAGAAGAACAAAGCTGAAACTATAAACTTAAAATGCACTTTTAAAAGAATTCAGTTTCTACATAAAATTACCCTGCATAATGCAAAGAACATTCTGTGAAAATTTAACCTTGATATCTTTAATATGAACTGAATAAGATCATGTCAAATATTGAAATCATGGTGAAATAAATGGTTGAAATTGAACTTTGATGCTCCTGATGTCAAAATTACACTGAGATTTTAGTCTAAATTTCACAAACAATGCCACATATTGTGATTATACTTTCTTATAAATAAGGCTAAATTTCTGATGTTAAATTACCATTGTTCGTGGTTTATGCCAGGATTGTTCTCTTTCAGTGCAGCTAAGCACAGGGGGTACAACAGATAAATTAAGCTGGGAATAATGGGCAGTTTGAAACAGCAAGGCAACCGTGTGATTGCACAAAGCAGTGCCTGCCACACATGAACACTTGCTGTGTGTGAGCACCACAGGTGAAACATCCCTGAGTCCAACCTAAAAAAAAAAATAATATAATTATTAACTTGTACTTCTTGCCAATAAAGTCCAAGTTAGTAGCATGTTAATTTTAGTAGAACAATAACCAAGGTGGCTTTGTAGGAGCAGAATACACTGTGGCTACTCTGGGTTTATGCAATACTTCATACTGGAACCACACAGGTATCTTAAGAAATACGGATTTCAAATTCAGACTGACAACATTCTGATTCTTCTGCAAAACAGGCCCGGCTCCAGATACGAGATTAAGGGTGGGCCAAGTGATATTCCAGGTGGGCCGCCCCCCCCGCCCCCCCAGATTATATATTATATAAATAAATATATAATATTTTATATATTTTTATAAATCTAAAAATAATTTAGATCAGTTGGAAAGCATCTACTCTACAACAGGGTTGTCAGGTGACAAAACTAGCCCAATAGCCAGTGAAAAGCAGCACAAAGTAGTCCCAAATATCAAAACTCATTTCCATACCTAAAATGCATATTTTACAGTCACTGTTATGCTGTTATGCTTCATAAACACTCAAAGGAAAACCACCACCAGTGGCCCTCCTTCACAAAACGTACCATCCAGAATATTTTTATGGTAGAATGAAAAAAATTTCAATACAAGCATTTCAGTGAAATTAAATTTAGGCCCTATATTCAATATTTCAAGCCTTTAACCCACGGGGGAAAAAATCAACCCACAGCAGCAGTTTAAAAGTAGCCCAATTCAGTAGGAAAAAAAACCTCAGACTTAACAACCCTGCATCCAACACAAGTCTTGTTGCAGTCCGATTTGACTGATCACGGGTGGAGAGTAAGGAGCAGTGGTGTAGTGGTGCCTGGAGAAGTGGGTATAGGCTACTCTTTTTATGCCCCCATTTTTTTTAAAGTGAAAAGATGAACACCTTATATTATAATCAGTGACATTTAAGACTTGCATTTAATTCACCCCAAAATGGGCCATTTGCACATTTTCACTTAACTTCTGCTACTTCACAGAGTAAGGATAATTATGAAATTAATATTAGCCACAACAGAGGTGCAAATTTTGTAATAAATAATTCAAATTAAAAAAATTAAATAGACTGGATCAATTAACATTTTGTCAGAACCTCTTGTAAATTACAAGCTATTTGTTTAGTTGTCTACAAAAAAGTGATGAATTTATCCAGAATTGTGCATATTCCTATGTTTGACTGATTGTTTCTCCCATGGCAGTGACGGGCAAATGTAACTCCCCACCCACTCCCCCATACCTTTTACAATTTATATATAGTGCAAAAAATCCATTATAAAACACTCGTGCTTTTAAGCCAAATACAAGCTGAAACTACTCTCCGCAATCTCTGATGAAATCAGTCGGGTTTTCTCGTATTAGAGCCGTTTTAAACTTACTGTTTGAACACGTTCGTTTACTGGATCCTTGGACTGAAAAGTTTACAGGAGTTACCGGTTTAAAAAATATCTGATCGCAAAAACCTGGTCCTTTTGATTTTTCTTTTCATATTATAATGTACTGATTCAAATTAGAAATTAATAATTAATTATTATTAAAGGGAAGCCGGCGCATTACCGTTAAAGGGAAGCCGGCGCATCCTGACCGCATCACTGGGTGTTTTAGGGAATATTTGCACAGACGATTTGATTAGCAACTCATGTCATGATTTCATGACTGTCATGATTTTGGCTAATGCGAGACACCACTGAATGCGCATCAGAGGGTATTTAGAAGTAGATATACGCAAAGCCGACTGATATGCCGTATACCTGAATATACCCTGCACTAGACCACTGAGACTGACAGACATGCATCAACAGATTCTTAGCTCATTGACAAATATCTGATCTTGTAAGATGTTCTCCCTTTACACAGAACACTGTATGCGTGATCGCCAAATCGAAAGTGAAAGTGAAAGGCGCGAGCGCTCATTCAAAAGTATTTCAATTCCGCGCATATTCATAGCGGCTCCCTGATGCGCGAAAATACAGTATTAGCACGTATGTGGGTGTGGGCGGTAAGAAAACGAAAAAGAAAAAATATATGAACCTCAATTGAATATCACAACAATTTTGTGATTGGCTGTTATGTGTGGGGCCAGGGTGGGCCAAGCTTCTGATTGGGTGGGCCAGGCCCACCCTGGCCCCCCCGTGGAGCCGGGCCTGCTGCAAAACCTCCTTGTTATTTGTAATACTTCAAGAAAATGAACACATCGGAACACACATGAACAATTCGGAACACACATTAAGGCATTTGAACACACTTGAACACCTGAACTGGTTTTGGAGAACGGTGAACCCTATGTCTCTAGCATACTATTAAATTGTGTGGTGCCTCATTCTTCCTCATTGACCTGTAACACAAGGCTCTAACGCAGACTTCCCCTGACAGCCTGTCTTTATTTGATACTGATAGCAATAACACAAGCACATATGATGAAAACAATTAAGGCATTCCTGTTTGTTTACAGTTAGCTAACAGTTAGCACTGAAAGCTGATTAACATTAAATGTTGCTTACCTTCGTAACCGTGTATATACGAGGCTGCGTATAATTTAAAGCCTTTCTCCAGCTTGCTGGATGGAGCTTTGGTTGTTTTGCAAATACGATGCACGTCAGTAACGTTAATCCGTGGGAGATCTTGGAGACAGCGGGTGTAGAACGTAGCCATTGCTAAACCGGAACTGACTGAGCCCTATTGAAAAGAACGCGGAAGTAGGTGTGCAAGTAGCGGATTCGGTTACGTTACTGGCACGCTGTCTGTGAACGCACACGTCATGCAGAGAATGTCGCTTCAGACAGCGCGTCAGGAGGGCATCGAGTTCTCTCTCGCACTTACACGGACAAAAGCACACAAAATAATGTCAAAATGACCACTTTTGGCGAGTGACAGTCTTAAATAAGTTAAAATGTCTTGACTGATGTAAAGAGTTGGGACGTGTCAGATGTGCGTCAATGTGAGTCATGTTTTAAAAGGACCGAAGTTCATGACATTCATGGTGTTTCTTTTGTTGTCCTTTCTAATGACAGGTCGTTATTGCTGCTGTACTGTGCATCCCAATCACCCTCTGCATTCTCATCATGGGTTTGTATTCTGTTTTATTAATAAACAGTTTTTATTTATGGAAGCATATGGGTAGCAAAATTCAATTTGAAATGTAAAATGCAAAATGGCAATGCAATATCTAAAATGGCAATGTATTTCTGTATTTAAATTGACATTTTCCCATACATATGTGCAATATTTAGTGCAAAATGAAAATTCAATTATGTAATTTACATTTGCCATTTCCTACACTAGTTTTAATATTCAAAATAAAAACATATTTTAACGCTTTATAAGTTGCAAAATGAAAATGTATTACACAAATTGATTAGATATGTTTAATATGTCCAAGCCAAGACTGTAGTAAAATTATCATTTAATTGCTGTTTTTCCTAAATGCATTTAGACTTAGGCGTTAGGACACTTGGGATTGCATTTTCATCATAATACTGCATGATAATTGTAGCAAAATGCAGTGAGAATTTGAGGATGCATTCTGAGCCAAAGGTGCAGCAAAAGGGTAGCAAAATGGTGATTTAAATGTCTTTTATTTTTCTTAAATGCATTGACACTTACATATAAGACGTTTCAATTGCATTTTCATTTAATACCTCGCTATGAATTTAAAGTCAATGTGGATTTGAAATGCATTTGAAAATGCAACACGCCCCTGACCTGTCAATCGTTAGGCTACATCAAGGCGGGGCTCAGCAACAGGACGCACAATAGGTCAATATTCTCCGTCAACCAAACGCTTTCCACATTGACTTAAACTATGTTCATTGCAGGGTATTAAATGAAAATGCTATTGAAACGTCTTATATTTAAGTGTCAATGCATTTATGAAAAAGACATTTAAATCACCATTCTGCTACCCTTTTGCTGCACCCTTGGCTCAGAATGCATGCTCAAATTCTCACTGCATTTTGCTACAATTATCATGCGGTATTATGATGGAAATGCAATCCCAAGTGTCCTACCCCCAAGTCTAAATGCATTTAGGAAAAACAGCATTTAAATGATAATTTTGCTACAGTTTTTGCTTGGACATGTTAAACATATCTAATCAATTTGGGTAAGACATATCTAATCAATTTTTTTTTAAATTTTGCAACTTATAAAGTATTAATGTTTTTAATTTGCATATTAAAACTAGTGTAGAAAATGGCAAATGTAAATAACTGAATTTTCGTTTTGCACTAAAATTTGGACACATGTATAGCAAAATGTAAATTAAAATACAGAACTACATTGCCATCTATTGCAATGCATTGCCATTTTGCATATTTCAAATTGAACATTTCAAATTGAATTTTGCTACCCATATGCTTCCATTTTTATTTACCTTTAGGGATGTTCAATACTGACAAAAAATTAGTCATTGAGTCGTTTATTCAGTTGACTTTGTTATTGAAGTTGTTTGTGTAGGAAATATTTAATCAATGTTTGGAGTGGCTTTCTGAATTTACAATATGTTGTTTATAATTTCTTATTTGATTTTTGTTATTGGTGATTCCAGATTGCTGTCATTCAAGAAGTTATCATTTCCTCCCCATTGTGGCTGAGCTACACATTCTCTTCATTTTATTTTAAACATAAAGCATCCAGAGGAGAATGGCACCTACGCTGGAATTCATACAAATGTAAGGAACATAATAATGAACCTGTATATAAAGCATTTTGTTGTGTTGCTGTTTAGTTGAAAATAATCAAAGGGTTAGTTCACTCAAAAATGAAAATTCTGTCATTAATTACTCAGCCTCATGTCATTCCAAACCCGTAAGACCTTCGTTCATCTTCAAAACACAAATTACGATATTTTTGATGAAATCTGAGAGCTCTCTGACCCTCCATAGACAGCAAGGGTCCTTACATGGTCAAGGCACAGAAACGTAGTATAAGGACATAGTTAAAACAGTCCATCTGCCATCAGTGGTTCAATCTGAACTTTATGAAGCGACGAAAATACTTTTTGTATGCAAAGAAAATAAAAATAATGACTTTATTCAACAAGTCGTTATTTAACAAAAACAGCGTATCCATGTGGTGCGGCTGACACAGAACAGCGTATGCAGTTTGCGTCCAGCAGATATTCTCCAAAATGGTGCTAGGGTGACGCGGAGGAGACGAACTGTTGAATAAAGTTATTTTTATTTTCTTTGCGTACAAAAAGTATTCTCGCCACTTCATAAAGTTCAGATTGAACCACTGATGGCAGATGGACTATTTTGACGATGTTTTTCATACTTTTCTGGGCCTTGACAGTGTTATTTACTTGGCAGTCAATGGGACAGACACAAACCTCCCGGTTTTCATCCAAAATATCTTAAATTTTGTTCCGAAGACTAACAAAGCTTTAACGGGTTTGGAACAACATGGGGGTAAGTGATTAATGACAAAATTTTCATTTTGGGATGGAGTAACCCTTTAAGTATATCATAAAACATTGTTGACAAGATCACATGACAGATGCAATTGGAGACCACTAGAAATGCAAGTTTAGCATTTTATAAACAATGTTTGAACTGGAACTTGATAATTCAGTCTCAACCTGTTCTGCACGTTACTCTGTACTTCACTTTCATTCACTTAATTTCTTATCATTTCCAGTCTTCCTGTGAAGAAATCCTGAACGAGGGTCAAAGGTTCAGATGAAGGGAACCTACGGTTCCAAGACTCATGTATGAACAACTTCGAGAATCCACGTACAATTTGAGCTTTTTTCAAATCTCAACATGGAACTTGGACTGAACATGCAGCAAAAGAAAAAAAAAAGAAATAGTTTCCTCAAGCTGGCACATGGCAAGAGATACTAAGAGCACACAAACACTTGGAGCCCTGCTCTTAATTTAGATTATATAATTATCTTAGTTTCACATTGAAATGTCAGGCATGAGTGCATGAATCTTTGTTCTTTATTTTCAAATGCTGTACAAGAAAGTTTTTTTTTTTTTAGCTGTCCTTTTAAATAACATTTCACTTGACTATTGACTATAAGTCTATAGCAATTGTTATTAATGACAGCCCTGTCTTTGTATTAATTTTTTCCCATGTATCTGAAAATGTTTTGAATCTTGACTGTTTCACAGTGAAGTTTATCTTTGTGACCACTATTTGGTGCAACACCAATATTGTACAAGTACCTGCTCATGTTTTCTTTTTTCTGCCTGTTGCTGTTTAAAACTAAAAAGTTTTCCACAATACAAGCATTTTCAGTGGTGCTTTACACATTGTTAAATTAACTCATGTCATAATATTTTTGTCTTCACCTGTTAAAGGCAAATAAAAGCTACTGAACACACTTTTAAGAATGTTTACATGAGGCAAAAATAAACCATGTTCAATTTGTATATATTGTGCTGGATTTATTTGCTACTAAATTTAGGCCTATGCTATAATTTTTTAGAAATTTCTGCATTATGGATTGTCCTTTTATGGTACAGAAGAAAATGTAAATCTACAGAATTTTCCGTTTTAATATTGAAGGAAATGTCCATAAATTTAACAGAAAATGACCTGGTAATTTTCTGCCAACAAATTCTCAGTTTTTTTACGGAATTTTTTTTTTACAGTGTATAGTTGTAGACTTTTTTTAACCATTCACGTTACAGTTCTTTTTTATTTATTTATTTATTTTATTTTTTTGGTTACTGTTAATTATTGTTCCTGTATTCAGTTCTGAATTGTTCTCAGTGGTCCCCTGTTTTATCATTGCTTGTTTGTGTGTGGTCTGTTTGTTAGTGTTTTTTTTTTGTTGTTTTTTTTTACTGTATTTTTGTTTAAATGTATATGTTTTGATTAGCTTTAGCTTATGGACACACTTTATGTTTGTCTTTACAGCTATGTTTGAACTTTATTTTGAGTCTATATAGGTTTAATTGTATAAATAAACATAAGTAAAATAAAACTTAATGGCATTTAGCACATGTTAATTCATGTTTTGGTTAATGATTTTTAAGTGCATCATTGTGTCATGAGTTTACTTAAGGGACTCATCATTAACTCAATATACACATCAGCTCATGCCTTTTTAAACTAAGTGTCATGTTAGCAGTTTGCATTGTATGCAGGAGCAAATATTAAGCATATTAGCAGCATTTAAATGCAATTAGCAGCTAAATGCTAAATGCATCTGTGTTTATACAAATGGAGTAAAAATGCAGTTTAGAGCATATGTAATCGCTCTGAGGACACACCGATAATAACGGACAAACAGTTTAAGGGTTATTCTACAGAAACGTCCACTTTTGGTATGGCAAGATGTCTTAAATTTTTTTTTTTTTTTTTTTTTTTTTTAATT